>JAJPUD010001737.1:320690-340366 GCA_023553655.1 Myrmecobius fasciatus | reverse complement strand
GTGCCATAAGAAATGAGAAAACATGATTTAAGAAAGACATTGAAATATGTATTTGAACTGAGATAGAGTGAAGTAAGAAGAAAGATAGGTTGGTTCCAAGTCATTCATAGTTAATAAAGAGAAATTATAAAAAAGTAGCTATAAAATGGTAATTTTATATTTATATTATAGAAAGAGCAATTTTATGTTTATATTTATTGAAAATCAGCTTTCCATCCCCCAGTATTATTTCCATTATTATATTCCTTAGCCTTAAATCATAATTTATTTCCTTAGTCACAAAAAAGTTTAAAATATGTTTAAATGTTCTTTATAAGTTAGCTAAAGATATATAATATTTTTGAAACATTTCTATATTTCTCTTTACATGATTAAAATGTTTTAGGTACTTAAAGGGTCAATCTTGTGTTAACTAGAAAATTCAGCTATGAGGAAAATGACATTCCAAAATGATGATGGACAAGAATTGGAACTCTTAATTCAACATCAGATAGATAATTTTGACTATATTAAGTTAAAAAGTTTTTGTACAAACAAAACCAATACAGTCAAGATTAGGAAGGAAGCAATAAATTGGGAAAGCATCTTTACATTTAAGGGCTCTGATAAAGGTCTCATCTCTAAAATATATAGAGAATTGTCTCATATTTATAAGAATTCAAGCCATTCTCCAATCGATAAATGGTCAAAGGATATGAACAGACAATTTTCAGATGATGAAATTAAAACTATTTGTAGTCATATGAAAAGGTGCTCCAAATCACTATTGATCAGAGAAATGCAAATTAAGACAACTCTGAGGTACCACTACACACCTGTCAGATTGGCTAAAATGATAGGAAAAGATAATGACGAATGTTGGAGGGGATGTGGGAAGGCTGGGACACTAATACATTGTTGGTGGAACTGTGAACGGATCCAACCATCCTGGAGAGCAATTTGGAGCTATGCTCAAAAAGTTATCAAACTGTGCATACCCTTTGACCCAGCAGCATTTCTATTGGGCTTATATCCCAAAGAAATCATAAAGGAAGGGAAGGGCCCCACATGTGCAAGAATGTTTGTGGTAGCCCTTTTTGGAGTGGCTAGAAACTGGAAACTGAATGGATGCCCATCAATTGGAGAGTGGCTGAATAAATTATGGTATATGAATGTTATGGAATATTATTGTTCTGTGAGAAACGACCAGTTGGATGATTTCAGAGAGGCCTGGAGAGACTTGCATGAACTGATGCTGAGTGAAATGAGCAGAATCAGTAGATCGTTGTACACGGCAACAACAATACTATATGATGATCAATTCTGATGGACATGGCTCTCTTCAACAATGAAATGTTTCAAACCAGTTCCAATTGTTCAGTGAAGAAAGTCATACACCCAGAGAGAGGGATGTGAAATGTGGACCACAACATAAAATTTTCATGCTCTCTATTGATGTTTGCTTGCATTGTGTTTCCTTTCTCTGATTTTTCTTTCTTGTAGATACAATTTCTCTTGCACAAAAATGATGTGTGGAAATATGTATACATATATTCGATTTATCAAGTATTTTAACATAATTAACATGTAGTGGATATCCTGCCATCTAGGGGAGGGGTGGGGAGTAGGGGGGAATATTTGTAACAGAAAGTTTGTAAGTCTTAATGTTTAAGAATTACCCATACATATGTTTTGCAAATAAAAAGTTTTAATAAAAAAATTTTTTTAAATGATGGACAAATGATAAAATAAAGTTTTTTTGTTTTTATTTTTAGTAATAACTTTTTCAATGTTTTGTATTTTCTCCACAATTTCTTGAGATTTTGGATTATATCAAATAAATATATATATTATCAGGATATTATTTAAATTTTATTAAACTAAAATTAGTAAATTCAGGAATATTTAGTAGCAAAACTCTCATTGACTGACAGATTTATTTTTTAGAATTTAAGCTTTTATAGGTGAAGACTGCCTACATAATTGTCTCTGAAAATTATGCACAATTAGATCCTTAAGAATTTTTTTTGCATGAATCCCAAAAGAGATTTTTTAAAAGAGAGAGAAACTATGTGTATAAAAATATTTATAGCAGGGCAAAAAAATTGGAAACTGAAGGGATGCCCATAAATTGGGGAATGGCTGAATAAATTGTGATATGTGACTATGGTGGAATATAACTGTTCTTTGAGAAATGATGAGCAAAATGCAAACTTGTAAAGTCCTACATGAACTCAAGCAAAGTGAAATGTACTGTGTACAAAATAATAGGAATGTTTTGACATGATTAGTTGTAAATGACTTTGCTAATCTCAGCAATACAATGATCCATTACTACTCTGAAGGCTCTAGGATGAAAAATCCTATTCATATCCAGAAAAGAACTGATTGTTTGTGAACACAAATTGAAGAACTCTGTCTCTATCTCTGTCTCTCTCACTCTCTCTGTCTCTCTGTCTCTGTGTCTCTTAGTCTCTCTCTTTTTCACTCTCTCTCTTACTCTCTCTGTCCCTCCTTCCTTTCCTCTTTCTCTCCATCTCTCCCTCCCTCTTCCACCCACTCTCTCTTCCCCTTCCCCTTCCCCTTTCCTCCTTCCTCCTCCTCCTCTTCCCTCCCTCTCCTTTTCCTTCTCCCTCTCCCTCCCCCCCTCTCTCTTTCTCTCTCTCTCTCTGTCTCTCTCTGTCTCTCTGTCTCTCTCTGTCTCTCTCTGTCTGTCTGTCTCTCTCTCTCTCTCTCCCTCTCATTACACCAATAGTAGTATTGATGCTATTAAGGTCAAATGTCATGGCCCTTATGTGGAATCTGGTTGTTCACAAAACTAGAAACAACTTTGAGCACGCAAAGAATTGTTTAGTGACATTCTAAAACCATGATAAAATCAACACAATTTAAAAGCAGGAGTGTAGTGATATGATCTGACTTGGACTGAGACAATAAGCAAAACAAGGATCATAAGTTACTGATACAATCAGTTTTGGGGAACTTGTACCTAATGAGTAGAGAATGACAGCAGAAGAAATCTGAAGAGAGAGTTGAGTCATCAGAACGGCTAGGTGGTGGAATGGTTAATGTGCTAAGCCTACAATCAGGAATACCTGAGTTCAAATCTGACCTCATACACTTGCTAGCTGTATGTCTCTGGGTATAACACTTAACCCTTTTTGCCTCAGTTTCCTCATTGATAAAAGAAGTAGAGAAGAAAGTGGCATATCTCTGACAAGAAAACCCCAAAAGAAGTCACAAAGAGTTGGACACAGCTGAAGTGACTAAACAAACAACAACACAAATCATTATCAATTTGATAAATGTTGCATGTATTCTGATTGATCTACTATTACCTAGTTTTTTCCCTTCTTCCTGGGTTCCCTATACCTTAACACATAAGAATCAACCAAGTAATGATCCTGCAATGGTCTTAAAGTTTTTATATTGAGTGAAATAGATCTTTATACTCAACTGAATATGTATATATATTCTTCCCACTTCGAACTAATTCCAATGAGAGGGAGATTCAACTATTGCCATACTAGTGCCATTTTCCTCTCCAGTATAAAACCTCCTCATGTGCCTCCTATAGGTGAGAAATTTTTCTCTATTCTACTTCTTCTTTTCCTCTTCTCTCAGGGCATCCCTCTTTCTCACTCCCTGTCTTTTTTCTTTTTCTTTTTTCTTTCTTTCTTTTTTTTTTTTTGCTTTTTGCTGAGGCCATTGGGGTTAAGTGACTTGCCCAGGGTCACACAGCTAGGGAATGTTAAGTGTCTGAGATCAGATTTGAACTCAGGTCCTCCTGACTTCAGGACTGGTGCTCTACCCACTGTGCCATCTAGCTGCCCCTCATTCCTTGTCTTTTAAAAGAGATTATTCCCACATAATCTACTCACACTTATGACCTCTGTTCATGTAGACTTCTTCTAACTTTTCTAACTTCCCTAATTATTAAGTTATTATAAATGACATGCATCATCTTCCCATATAGAAATGTCAAGGGTTTAATTTAATTGATTACTCTTTCATGGTTTTTTATGCTTCTCTTGAGTCTTGTGTTTGTATCTGAAATTTTCTATTTAACTCTGGTCTTTTATCAGGAAACTTTAAAAGTTCTCTATTTTATCAAATATTTATTTTTTCCCCCTGAAGGATTATACTCACTTTTTTCTGGGTAGATTATTCTTGCCAGTAATCCTTGCTCCATTGTCTTCCAGAATGTCCTGTTCCAAGTCTGAATGATGTAAGATGAGGAGAGAAGAAATGGAACCTCTCCAGTTTTAGAGAAGGGTATGGAGGAAGATCTTTAACTAGAAGGATTGAATTAAAAAGGTAAGGAATGGCAGCCATGTTGAGTGGGAAGTGCATAGATTAAGGAAGCATCAAAATATTGCTTTGCTGCTAAGAGGGAGAAATTTACAATTCAAAAAATGTATAAGGAGAACAAGGAGAAAGAAAGGTTAATATTGTAATATAAGCATTTAGGAAGAAGCTTCTGCATGGAAAAAAATTCAAGTTATTTATCCACTAAAGGGAAGAGAAATGCAGCCTAATATCAAGTGATAATCATAAGATCAAATGAGGGCTTTTTAAGGATGGGTTTCAGAGAACATGGGCATTTTTGTAGATATTTGTTTAAATCAGACAAAGTAGCTACATTCAAGGGGCTTAAAGGTTACTGGAGGAATAAGATATTAACAAAGATGATGAAAATTCATTACAGTAATAACAACTCACATTCATATAAGTTTTAAAACTTGCAAAATGTCTTTCTCATAATAATTCTGCTAGAAGTATATTTTTAAAACCCATGGCTCAGCCCTTTCCCAAAAGATCCTTAGCTCACATGGTCCAAATCTGGAGTCAGGAAGACACTGAACATTAGAAAGATGGAGGGAAACATTTATTAACTATCTATTGTGTGCCATATTAAAACAAAAAAAGTTTGATTTCTTGATGAATGAGGAATGAATCAATAAATTTGTATAAATTCCTATATACTTTGAATGTCAGATATTCATCAAAAAATTTGATATTTTTAATTTTTAATATTTTCTAAATTTAAATTTTAATTATTTTTTTCCTTTCTATACCTTTTCTTCTCTGCCTGCATTTATTTTATTTGTGTACACTATTTTAATTTATGCAAATTGGTTTAATTGCACACAAATTGAGTTTGTTCTTTTTTGTGCCCTTGGGTCTCTTCTATCTTATCTAGTTATGTTTATTTTTCTTAAATGTAGTTCTGAAAATATAACTTCCCATCTTTCTGTAATTTTTTTTTTTTTTTGCTTTTTTTGCTGAAGCAATTGGGGTTAAGTGATTTGCCCAGGGTCACACAGCTAGGAAGTGTATGAGGCCAGATTTGAATTCAGGACTTCCTGACTTCAGGTCTGGTACTCTATCCACTGTGCCACCTAGCTGCCCCCCTTCTGTAATTTTTAATGATGTGATTTCTAAATATTTATATCACTATTCCATTTGGAATTAAATTTGGTGTAAGGTATAAATCCAAAGCATAAAAAGCTAACTGAATCCATTTTTTTTTGCCAAATTTTTTACCTCTTCCACAAATACTTGTCAGAGTCTTTTCCACAGCAGTTTGTATTCTTATTTTTATCAGAATTAGGGTTCTCTCTAAGTTTTTCTCTTTGGTCTTATTTATCTAGTTCATTCCAGTAATCTATGCTTCTATTTTGCTTATCCCATTCCAGAGAGTTTTAATGTCAATTATTTTGTTATGTGATTTGAAATTTGATAACACCAAATCTCTCTCCTGCTCTTTTTCATTATGTTTCTTGCCCCAAAACTGTGCTCTTATTTTGTTGAATTCTATAAAGTATCTCTTTGGTATACAAGCAGTGTTGCATAAGGGAGAGGGTGCTGAACTTGGATCCATGAAGACTGGGATTAAATCCTACTTTTGATACTTACTATTCCTTCACCTTGAACAATTAGCTTAATATTTATGTACTTCAAGTAGCATCTGTTTTACTTTTTCACAGAAATGTCACAGTCTCTGTTGGTGAAGACAGTTCCCATACCAGGATGTGCTCACACTGAAAAAAATCTCAGGTTCTTTGCATAATTACATATTCCTTTTGTGATATGCTTGATATAGTGTTGAGTACATAAAATAATTTGGATAGCATCAGTAACCCTGGTTTGTAGCATTAAACCTGCATTAAAATCCTGCCTGTCATAGTATGAGATATTGGTCAACTTATTTAATCTCTTTGAGCCTTAGATGAATCTCTCAGAACTTTCTACTAAGTTAGAAATGATTTGAAACTTTCATTGATTGATGGAATTTCCACACAGAAAGAAAAATCACAATTATTTGATGCACTTATATATATATACATATGTATGTACATATATATAGAGATCTATAGATATATCTATATATACGCATGCATGTATGCAGGAATGTATGTATGTGTACATGTATATGTATAAAAGTATATCAGTGTATAAATGTGTATACATCTTGTGTAGGTTAATTTCCAAATGCTAAGTGTTTTCATGGATATTCTTTCTCTTTCTTTTGAGTTTTTAAAGCAATTTACAGAAAGGTATTGTTTTCCATATACTTAATGGGTTTTCTGATTAATCTAGCTTAATTTTTACATCCATTATTATTCTCCAAGAAAACTATGTCATATGTAAATAGATTCATTTTTGTTTCATCTTGGTTTTTACTTATTCCATCAAATTCAATTTTCCCTCTTCTTGCCATAGTTATCATATCTAACATATCAAATTATAAGGAAAACTATTTGCTTTAACTAGGATTTTTTTAAGCTACCAGTGCTGTTCCGTCATAAATAATGTTGTTCTTTTAGAGAGATAATGTGATCATATTAAGGAAATTTGTTTTTATTTCTGTGCTTTTAACATAAAGTTAAAAGTCCTGCATTTTGACCAAAACTTTTTTCTGCTTCTGTTGATATATGTTATCATTTTTGTTAAAAAAATTTTAATATATAGTAAGCGAGATTATTGTGCAGAAAATATCTGGCAAAAACAGTATTTTATTGTTTCATCCATTTTCCTTAGTCATGTGCATGATAATTTTCTTTCTCTGCTTTATTTCTCCTTTGTTTATACATCATGGCAACATTTATCTCACAGAAGACATTTAGTAAAATATCTTCTCTCTTTTGGCAAATAGTTTATATAAGAATTCTTGACAAGTCTGATAGAATTCATTTGTGTAAACATAAATATACATATACTCACATGCACATACAGGTATATGATATTATTAGAATTGGCAGGGGAAAATGCTACCTGAAAGGCTGTCCTCCAAAAATGTGTCCCATGAATATACATATTTAATTTTGTACCTACTTCATCATTTTCCAAGAATGTCTCTGCATATAACAAAAATTTTAAAAATTAGACTGGTTGTTTGAAATTCCTGCTAGATTTAACACAAAGAGGTAGTTTGGAATGGTAAATAGAACTTTAGAAGCAGAAAGATCTGGGTTAAATTTTCACTTCTGGCACATGTTGACTATGTAACCTTGGACTATTCACTTAACCTCTTGATTCTAAAAGCAATTCTTTAAGATATAAATGGTAAAAATTTGCTAATCTTCATTAATGAAAGGAGTTTCATCATTGGGAATTCCCTAGACTCAATGAAATCATGTCTGTTCCAAAACAAAACAAAACAAAACCAAAAATGTACATTACCATGTTAGATAGTGAGGATAAAAAGGTCAAATGAAAAACAGTCCTTGCTCTCATTGTGTTTACATTCAAATCTTGCACCTAATATTATGCATGTGGGATGACTTATAAGTTTTCCTTCACTCTCCCTAAATAACTTACATACTTCTTTTCCAATTATTACTATATCTCATGACATTCTTTGTGATGTTTCTCTAAAATATTAAGTTGTAGGTCATTCAGAGAGCAATAGGTGAAAAAGAGAAGTGTTAAAACATACAATCAGAGAAATTAAGCCATCCCACATGCTCCCTTGGCATCCATATCATGTCAATTAATCTAGATTCTAGACTCATTGTTCAGTTGTCCTTTGGTTATGTCCAATTCTGTGATCCCATTTGAGGTTTTCTTGCAAAAATAGAGGAGTGGTTTGTCACATTCTAGATAGTTTCTTAAATTTGGATTAAGGTCATAGATTTTCTCCTTCATGACTTCTAAAAGTAATATTTTAAGTGAATAAAATAAAATACATAGAATTACAAAGGAATACAATTATATTGTAATAGTTATCAAAAATTGTTTGAGTTCATGTTGTTCAGTTTAAGAAACTCCACTCTAGAGGAAGATCACCAGCAAATTGAATGTAGCCTGTGAAGGATTTATTGGAGGATATATAAAAAAGAGATATGTTAATGTGTTAAGTTCTGCCAGAGCCATAACTAAGAATTTGAAGGCAAATTTAATTGCTCAAGTTAGTGAGCTAGGGTCACCACAAGCACCACATGGCGATGAGGCATCAGCAGAGTATTTTATTTTAACAGCTAAATGACATATTCACTCTATATTTATTTCCCAAGAACCAGTAGAATTAATGTTCAAAAGACTTTTCACAAATTGGCCACTGTATTATGAGATGTAGAGATGTTGTTTTTAGAGTGGGTGGATGAATAAAATCATAAGTCTTTACTGTAATACATGCATAGTCCATAGTGATGGCCTTCTAAATAAGCCATCATCATTTCCTTTCAATCATCGACACAGGTCTATTTATTTTTGTTCCTGCATCCTATTACTTTATTGCTAAACACAATTTTAAGTATATTAAAATGATTTTTTAAATGAGTTAATTCGGAAAGACTTATGAAGTTTAAGGGAGAACTCTTAACAAATGTTTCCTGAGCTTTATGCAAACAGCAAAAGAACAACTAGTTCAAAAGTATGCTCTATCATACTTTCATTAATAAAAATATGTACAGGACTGTATTCCAATTAATATTTTAACAGAGGAGATAGGAGCTGCCCTATCTCATTCTCCATCTTGTCAGGAACTGGAGGTGGTAACAGGTCTCCACCAAGGAAAAAATATAATAGGATGATGGAAGGCATTATCCCAGAGCTATGGTATAATTAATAACTCCTGCATGGGATAATTAGGAACAATAGCTGAATCCATAGGGTGATGAGACATGGAGCACAGCTCTGAGGGGCTTATCAATGTTCTTTTAGCATCACAGTATAAGAAAGAATGTCACTTCTCAACCAGCTCCATGCTGACCATTGATCACTCTATGATTGTAATTGTGTTTTCATGGGAGGTTAAGAGGACATAGGAAGCCATATTCAGTATATATGTATATATGTATGTATATGTATGTGTGTGTATCTATGCTTTCTAGATTTTTCTTGAGATTCAGACTGCAAAGTTCTTGCATCTGTGCTTGTTGACATATGTAAAATGTGAATCAAGGATCTTTTGAGAACTGTGAGATTATATACCTTTATCTGCTCAAGAGAATTCCATCTGTGTATGTGTTAGAGCTTCTGTATCCAAATAAATCTTATGCATCAGAGACTTCTGAGGTCTAGGGAATGGCAGGCTTAAAATCATTAAGTAGATATTTATTTTTTGTTTTATGAATTGTGTCCTTACTAGTAAGTACTATGTATTGATTTATTTGGAGCTAAGAATAAAAACCAGTTTGTAGAATTCTTGCTTCCATTAGGAACTAAATCTATTAAATCAAAGTCACATAACTACTTTTTCATGAAATACTACAATTCAAAAAGAAGCAGTCAGTCAGTAGATGGGGGCTCGGAGTTAAGTTCTAATCGATAAATCTATAAACCCATATTACCCCAGACAACAAACATGCTTCCCAGAAGAGAGTGAAACTGAGAGATGGGTTGACAACTGTTTAGTAACAAAAAAGAGCTTGTTATTCATGTGCTGCCAGAGTGAATGATAGTTTAATTCATTTTTTGTTTTGTCCTAGTTTAGTGATAATCAGCATCATCTATCTGTTGTTGCACAGGCATAAAATAACAAAAGAAACAAGCAGACTATATCAGTTGATTCATAAGGACATTATTTGGGAATAAGGATCAAGAGTGGCAGAACCAGGACTAGAAATCGAACATGCTAAATATAAGTAAATGCCTTAACTGGTCATGTAATTTTAGAGAAGACCAGTTACCATTCTAAGACTCAGGTTTTTCTGGCTCTAAACCCAGTGTTCTATCCAGTGTGCCACCTGGCTGCCCTTGTAGTTCTTGTTTTTGTTGTTGTTGTTGTTGTTGATTTATATGTTTTTTCTTTTAAATTGTCTCCTTGATTAAAAGGTAGTGAGGTACAGTGAAAAGAGTAATGGGTTTATATTCAAATAACACCTGGATTCAAATTCAGCTTCTGCTTCTTACTACCTCTACACCTTGAGTAAGTCACAGAATGTCTCTGGGACTCAATTTCTCCATTATAGAACTAAGGTTATTGGACTAGGAACTTCAAAAGTCCAGACTATTTCTTGATGATCCTATGATGATTTCTTTTAGGGTGTCTACTGCATCAGAAAATTTTCCAGTTTCCTTTCTAAACTGTCAAATTTACTTTTGAGTTATTACTTTACTCTTTAAACCTTTCTTCAATTCTTATATTAGTATTTCCTAATACTTTTTAGAGTTATTGGGCTTCTCTTCTGTTCCTGGATTCTATAAGTAGTTTTTAAGAATTATTTCCATCTGGATTTTGATCCTGGACTTTTTTTCTACTATCTTATATTCATGAAGTTAGAATCAAACAATCAATTAATAAACATCTATTAAGTGCCTTATATGAATCAAGCACTTTCTAGGCACTAAGTACACAAAAAGAGTGAAATAATATCTACTTCCAAGAAGCTCTACATTCTTCTGTCCTAGGAGCTTTTCTTTCACTATGCATTTCAATGAGGTTCTATGTAAGGATTTCTTTCCTTTCCCCCACAATTTTCCTTCCCCTTTTACTTATCATTGATTTTATTAAGTTATTTGGTATATTTCTAGCAGTCTTTAGATAATCAGAGAGAACTGGGCTCACAGATAACAATTAACAGATGCATCTTTCTAGAAGTTCTATCCTTAGATTTAATCCTTATTACCCTTCAAAAAGCCTAAATTTTTAGCCAGTAAAAAAAAAGAGAAATTATGCAATTAAATAATTATTTCAGACTACAATTATTTAAGACCAAAAGTTGACAAAAGACAAAACATCTAGATGAATGGCAAAATGCCAGTTAATTCTTCCTTCTCCCTACTTAATGCTTAGTTACTAAGCTCTATTGCTTCACTTTATTTTTTATGTAGATAACTTCATTTTATTTTTCAAAGCAATTTAATGCATTCTTTTTCTGATGATCATAGTTTCTTTAAGTTATCAATTTTTTCTATGATTTTGTCCTCCATCAAAGACAAATAATTATTACCAAATAAAAATCAATTATGTTTTTAGCTCGTTGTCAGCAGATATGTTATAAATGCCTCTCCAAATAGTTTCAGAATTTTCTGGGGTTTCTCATCAAAATACTCACATTAGTTATCCATATTTGAATTATCTTCCAAGGCAACCTCAGTTAATAGAAAGACCAGTGAATAATACACATTTTAAAATAATTTCTTTGTAATCATTTAATAATTCAAAATTAACATTTTAAAAGAGCATTATGATGCCATGTCTGAAAAGGGCAATTGACGATTTAATTCAGCTTAAAAAGCAAAACATTTATATGTGTCTACTATGTGCAATCAATTGTGCAGAAATGAAAATTGAAAGTTTCTGTAATTCAGGTGTGCTCAGCTATCCTAATCAATATAAATTACCTGAGTGCAAACAAATTAAAAAAAAAACATTCATTAAGTGCTTACTATATAGCAGACACTGTTTATGATTTCTTAAGTTAACCAATTTTTATTATGATGAAAAATACGATTAAACACCGTTATGTTTGTCCAATGAATTGCTAATGATGGATAAATCACTAGCATTTTCAGAAAGCTAAACTCATAGATTTTGAGCTAGAAGGAATCTCACCGGATCAACTAGCTCAAATCTCATTTTAAAGAGGAAGAAACTGATGTTTACACAGGTTAAATGACTTGCTCAGAGTCATATAGATGATAAATTGCAGAATTAGGATTTAACTAAGATCCGTCTAAGGACCACACATCTGCATCTCACTTCTTTTTGGGTAAATGGTTTATTTAATTAAGTACATCTTAAAACATTATAAATATAACAAAATTCAATCAAAGGTAATTTGGCTTCTCAAAGGCAGCTAGAAGTATCTCCTTTATACTTCATTATTACTCGCCTGTACATATAAGAAGGCAAAAGGGAAAGTAAAGGGAAACTTAGAAATACCCAGACTATGCAATTGAAGGTTCCACAGAAATGCTAAACTGTCATCCCGGAGAGCTGAGGAGTACCCGCCTCACACGAGTCCAGAATCTCACATCTGGCTGCCCTGGCTTTCTTGCCCAGTCTGGCTGCCTTACCTGCTCACTCCTCGGAAAGAGTCGGGAAGCCTCCTGAACTGACTCTTCAAGCACTGGGGGCAGAAGGGAAATGAAGACTCCCGAGGTTCCAGACACCGCTCCCCTCCAGTTTCTACTTCCAGCCAGGCTGGCGATGGGAACTGCGCTCCTTCTACTTTCTAGCTCACTCTTCCTTTTATCTCTCTCCTTCCTCCTCCCTTTTTCTTTCTCTTCTTTTTCCTTCGGTCGCCCGACTTGAAAGGTCCCGGAGCCACAGGCTGCAGGGCATGGGAGAGAAAAGGAAAGTTAGCAATCCTGGAAACGTCATCTCATGGGGAGGTTCAGAGAGAGATGTATGTGTCAAGGCGAAAGAAGGCTAGCGTATCCACATCATGTTGGGCAAAGGACAGATCTCTCTCCAGGAAAATCTTCACCTCTCTCTCCCTCTCCAGAAACATTCCTCCTCCCCACTCCTTACACACACACACACACACACACACACACACACACACACTAGATTAGCTCTGTCCCCTTCTTCCCTAAAAAAGCTAAAGCTCTATGAAAAACTCTCTTGTATTTTGTGGGAATCAATCAGTAAGTATTTATTAAGCACCTACTACACACACACACACACAGAGGACTAGGCTCTGTCCCCTTCCCTAAAAGAGCTAAAGTTCTATGGAAAACTCTCGCATTTTGTGGGAATCAATTAGTAACTATTTATTAAGCACCCACTACCCACACACAGGACTAGGTTCTGTCCCCTTCTTCCCAAAACGAGCTAAAGCTCTATGGAAAACTCTCTTGCATTTTGTGGGAATTAATCAGTAAAAAGTACCTACTGTGCTAGTCACTGGGAAAAACATATACAAATAATGAAACAACATTGCTCTCAAGTAGCTTACATTCTATAGAGGATATGTTACATTTTATGCATATATGTTACATGTATGATATGTATGCATATGTATGCCCATACATATATGGACAATAATGCTTTAATCAAAACATCTAAAACCTTTTTTTTCTCAGACCTCATCCTTCTTGACTACTCTGCAGGTTTTGACACTGCTCCTGACTGGCTTTTCCTTGTTTTTCTCTTCTTTTTAGGTTTTCATGATACTGCTCTCTGCTAGTTCTCCTACCTGTCTGATTGTTCCTTCTCAGTCTACTTTGCTAGATCTTTATCATTCCTGGTAACCTTGGCTAATCCCTGGGACTATGCCCTCAGCCCACTTCCCTTCTCCTTATATACTATCTTTTTTAGTTATCTTCTTGGCTCCCACAGATGCAATTGTTATCTATAGGTAGATGATTCTGGATCTATTTATCTTATTATTTTCTGACTTCATCTCCTGTCTCCAAGTACCTATTGAATATCTTGAACTGGATATCCCATTTTAAACTCAACATGTTCAAAATTGAACTCATTACTCTTTCTTCCAAACTTTCTACTACACACACACACACACACACACACACACAACACACACACACACACGCATCTTTTCTAACTTTCATATTACTATGGAACCACCACAGTAATATGGTGATTCCATTAGATGACTTCGCCCATCCTTCTAGTCAGTGATTCCATTAGATGACTTCACCCATCCTTCCAGTCAATAAACATTTATTAAGCATCTAGAATGTGCCAGATACCGTGCAAGAATTGAGAGGTTGAGCAAGCTTATTGTAGAAGATAGGATTTTATATGAAACTTAAAGTAAACCAAGAGGCAGAGACAAGGAGAGAGAGAATTTCAGGCATGAGGGACAGCAGAGAAAATGCCCAGAGCTAAGAGATGGAGTGTCTTATTCATGGAACAGCTAGAAATCCCAGTCACCTGGCTTCCCAATCTGTGTCATCTTTCAATCCCTCACTCTCACTCTTCAAACCCATTCTATTTCTAAGTATCATTATGTCAACTCATCTCATTCCCTCCATGCAATAAACTCCAGTGATTCCCCTTTATCTCCAGGAACAAACGTAAAATAGGCTTTTGAAGTCCTTCATAATGTGGCCCAAGTCACATCTACCTATAAAATCCTTTTAAAATAGGTTACATACTCTTACAACTATAAGACTACTGGTAAGAATGGGCATACTCTGAATATATTAGCAGAGAAGCACAAATATAGGGACCACATATGGCCAAATCAACTCACTCTTTGAGCACTGCAGTTCCCCCAAGACATTTCTTTCTCATTTCTTCATTGACATTTATTTCTTCAGGTTTTTTTCCAGTTGACTTTTCTTAGTCTTTATCCTCCTTGGTATTTCTGTAGTATAATAACCATGAGCTACTAATTCCCTCCAAATATTCTTTCTCTCTTTGACTTTCATGATGCTGCTTCTTTCTGATTCTCCAACTGTCTGACTAATCATTTTCAGGCTCTTTAATTGATTCATTTTTGTCTTCCTATTGTCTAAATATGAACAGTACTCAATCTCTGTTCTTGTCCCTCTTTCTTCTCTTTTTAGTCTATATTCCCACCATTGGGAATTTTATTGTCAATCATATTTTCACAGTAACATAAGATTTAGAGGTCAAAGAAGTTAGCTAATCTTCCATTTTATAGAAAGAGTCCAAAAAGAGGACCTCATTTGGCTAAAATCAGGCAGGCAATAAATTGGAGCATTAGATCAAACCTGCTACCTTGTCATTTTTCACCTCTATGCGGATGATTTCCAACTACATATAACCATCCTCAATTTATCCCAGAATTCCAGTGAATTCCTTCATTTTCAATGTCCTGCATGACCCTCAAATTTTAGATATCAAAAAACTAAATTCATCACCTTCCTCCAAAACCTGCCTCTTCTCCCATCTTACCTTCTTCTCAGTAGTAATGAACAATTATAGAGCATCATTTAGTATGTCTATATATCTTATCTCCTTTTAGCATCACAGCAGTCCATGATTTAGGAGTATCTTTAGTAACAGGTGTTATTATCTCCATTTTAAGAGGCAGAAATTGAGACTCAGAGATTCACTGATTTGCCTGTGGTCACACATCTAGTGATGATTAGACATGAGATTCTAACATAATTTTTCCTTGTACCAAATCTATATCTGTACCAAATTATATCTTATCACTTCTACCAGTATTCTTCATGAATTTATGAAGTCATTGTTGACTTTTTTATTCCTTATATTCACACATTTGCTAAATTATACTGTCATACTCTACTTCTATAGATATGATTTCTATATCTATAGATATAGATATGATTTCTATATCTACAGATATAGAAATGAGATGTAACCATCTCATTACTCACATCGATATATTGCCATGCCCCTATTTCAGATCCTGTTATTTCCTGTACTGTTGAAACTGACCCATAATTGGTCTACCTTTTTCTGGTCTCCCCACCTTGTATAGTTAATTTTTCTGGCAGCTACCAAAATAATATTTTTCTTGCACACAGAGATCTAACTATATCACTGACCTTTTCAAAAAAAAAACCTCAGTGGTTTCTCACAATTATTGGATAAAATTCAAACTCTTCAGTTATGCCAGTATTTAGCCACAATCTAATTCCAACTTCCTTTCCAGTCTTATTTGACTCCATTTCCCTTCAAATTCTCTATATTAGTGTTAAATAGGAACAAATATATGGCCAAAATACTTGCTGACAACTCATCCTGCTTTCCAATTACCAGGCATAACTATAAGCTACCTCCAGTGCCTGAAATGTTTTCTTACCTGTTGAAATGTCTTTTTTTCAGGGCTTCAGCTCAGTTACTATTTCTCTCTTCCTCTCAGCTAAATGAGCTCTTTCCCCTCTAATATTAGGCTTTCCCAAGAGTTCCTGCTTCTTTGCCCTTGCATCACACTCATTTGCATGTATACTTTAGCCACTCTTTTATCAGATATTTTTTCCTCTATTTGAATATCCTATAGTATAGTGTCTTATACATAGCTGGTACTTACAAGTTTGCTGGATTGAACTGAGCTCACAGATATCTTTAATTGTACCTCTGTTATGTAGTTATCCCATATTATTTTTGTATTATTGTTGTATTTGTGTCATTTTGACTGCCTTAAAAGATTCATAGTGACTTCCACTATTGTTTACTCACACATCAATGAATTTCTTCACTAGAACATTCAGAGCACTGGACAGAATCGCATTGAATCAACCAGCAATGTTTTATTTTTATTAAACAATGAGTTCTCCCAATCATTTCCCCCTGGTCTACATCTGTTCTATATCAGCTGATAAGCTCTGACTAGATTATGAGTCCCATGAAGCCATGACCATGTTTTATCTAAATGTTGTACAGTTTCCACTAAAAAAAATTATAGTATAACATAACATAACAATATAATATAATATAATAAAGGTAACAATATAAAGTATGTAATTAATATAACATAATAAAGATACTATGATGCAATACAATGTGATTTCATACAGGAAATAATATAATAGTATAATATACAATGTAACAATAGTATAGCATAATATAATATAATAATATAATATATTCTGATATACCATAATATATTTGTAAAGTACTCAGCATTGTATCTGGCACAAGGTAGGCACTTAATAAATTCTAGTTATCTGACTGATTGACTATGTAGCACAATGCTTTTAAATGCTAAAGAAGTGCTTGTTGAATTAGATGAGTTGGTTGAGTTTTAGGAAAGAGTAAAGAGACAACATGGAGGAAGGACCAATAGTAGGCAAAAGTATAATAATCAAATAATCCCACATAAGGCCCCAAATTAAAGTTAATTCTTTGGCTTGAAGCATTGTCTTCAAGAGGTCCCTAAAAATGCACACATGTATTACCTCAGGGAAATTCTATTATCATCTCATTAAGAACTTCTTGTTCATCTCAGGTACCAGATCCTGAGGATATGAGAGGGACATATAAGATAAATATTGTTAGAGAAGAAAAAGTTCAATCAATCTGTCAAGTATTTATTAAGCACCTACTTAGATCTTATACTAAGTTTTGAGAATATTAAAACAATGAAGAGAACATTCCTAGCAAGTAAGGGGATGACATTCTAATGGGGGAGACAAGTACCTCTGTAAATACATATAGCAACTAGGTGATGCAGTGAATAGAGCACCAGCCTTGAAGTCAGAAGGAACTGAAATCTGGCCTCAGACACTTAATACTTCCTAGCTGTGTGACCTTGGGCAAGTCACTTAACCCCAATTGCCTCAGCAAAAATAGATAAATAACTAAATATAGCATAAATACAAAATCATTAAATGCAAAGTACTTTAAGTTGGAGAAAATACTTCCAAAGTACTTTCCAAAGACTAAGTATGGTGTTCTAGGGGAGATTTGGAGACAAATGGAGTAGCCATGAAAAGGCCCTGGTCTGGTATGAGAAGGAAAAGAATAAGCATTTACTAAGCACTTATTATGTTCCAGGGACTATGCTAAGTTATTGACAGATATTATCTCATGATAATTTCTAAAATGACTATTTTTCATGATGCTCATGATAGATCTTGGGATAGGTGCTCTTATTATATCCATTTTACATTTAAGGAAATTGAGCTATTAAGTGACTGAAGCTGGATTTCAACTTAGGTCTTACTGACTCTAGGTCTAGTGCTCTATAACTACTGTACCATTTAGATGCCTCTACCTGGCTAGGGAGTGATAGGAAAGAAAATTTCACCTATTAAATCTAGTGAAATGAGCACTAGTCTGGGAATTAAAAGTTATAAATTCTAATTCCAGCTCATACCAAAAAAGTGTCCATTTTGCCAAATTTGTAAAACAAAAGGATTGAATTTAATGATCTCTGGGTTTTCTTTGAGTTCTAGCCTCTATCATTTTACTTTCTAATTTGCCTAAGGCCAGGAGGAGAAAACTTTCAGTCTGTTTCTTGGAATAGAGACAATAACAGCAATATAGTCTTAAGAATAACTTTGAGTTGCTAAATCATTTTGATTATTATAAATATATAAATTAAAAATAAAGGACATATGAAGAAAAACACTATCTGCATCTAGACAAAGAACTGACAAATAGAAGTATGTATAGAACAATTCTATACACACACATATATGTGCATATATATATACAGATAGAGATTTAGATGGATCTATATATACACAAATATATATGTATATATGCACATATATACATATATATATTTGTATTTAATGTAACCCATCTCTAGGATGAAAGGGGGAGGATATGGAAGAAAGAAAAAATGTGTTTCATAATGCCTAACCAATGGAGAACATATTCCCTTTTTTTTTCTATTATTTGTTGTTCTGGGAAGGATCCATTTCAATATTTCCTTGCATGATCCTTTTAATCAAAGAAAGATTGTTAGATGGACTTGTTAATTAACCTTTCTTATGGGATATGTTTAAGTAAATGATCAGTTCAGTCTTATTTCTGTGTTAGAATGAGCAAAAAATTCTTGGTTTCTATTTCCACAGCTCAGTCTAGCATTAAAGATGCATTCTGATTCCAAATCACGTGGGAATAAGATGATGTGTATGTATAATTCCCATCTTTCTATCTGTTACTGGAATTGTCCTAAGATGTTTTCAATGAGCTCATGGAGGATGAGTTTATGTCTCACTACTTGAATTCATTTACAAAGTACAGTTATTTTATCCATTTATGCAGTAGTCCGTAGAACAAAAAGTAGAAAATAATGATAACAAAATAGTGATTTATCCCAGGAATTGAACTCAATAAGAAAGAAATGAGAAAAGATAAGAATAATACTATAATATTTCAGCAACTAAATTCAATAACCCATTACAGTGGAATTAGAAAAGAATATGGCATCAGAAAACCTGAATTCAAATACAAACTGCTGTTTATTAGCCTCATTTTGCTCATTTCTAATAATGCTTACATTGTTTTCTTCACAAGAGGACTGTTGTGAAGATAGTAATGTGTGTAAGCAGCCAAGTATTATATGAATATGGTCATACTTGGGAATTGGTCTATGACCTCATCCTCTAGCAACTATTTCTTTCTTTTTAAAATTGTATTTGAATAAAACAAGTATTTCTGTAACATAATATAATAAAAAAAAAAGATTGTGGCATATGAAACTGCAAATCGACTATATATTTGCTATTTCTTTTAAAAAATAAAGCAAAGGGGTAGAGCCAAGATGGGGAGTGAAAATGTGACTCTCTGCGTCCTCCTCCGATCTTCTCTCAAATCAACAATAAAATAAGCCTCTGAAACTGATCTTCAAGTCAATGAATTCAGAAATACTTGGACACTGCTTGCA
>JAJPUD010001737.1:289225-315690 GCA_023553655.1 Myrmecobius fasciatus | reverse complement strand
CAAACACAGAACTCAAGAGAAGCATAAAAAGGTAAAAAGGAAAGGACTCTTGAGAACTTTATTTCTACTATGGGGATACTTAAAGTTTGGGGGGTATAATTAACTAGATATTACTTTGATAATATGAAAAAGAAAACTAGAGGGGGAAAGGTTGTCATACTGGGGAAAAGAGGGAAAAAGTGGTAAAATAAGATCTAAAAAAAAAGGAGGTAAAAACAAGGTAAAATCTCTTGAAGAGGCAAAGAAAACCTAATATAATTGAGAGAAAGAGGGGA
The DNA here is from genome assembly GCA_023553655.1 of Myrmecobius fasciatus. Lineage (NCBI taxonomy): Eukaryota > Metazoa > Chordata > Mammalia > Dasyuromorphia > Myrmecobiidae > Myrmecobius > Myrmecobius fasciatus. Next base: position 315,415 of record JAJPUD010001737.1, on the reverse strand, counting down.
GGGAGATGAGCACTGTGTAAATCTTACTCTCATCAGGTTGGGTTCTAAAAGTGTATATCGGACACTTGATTTCACATAGAAACTTGTCTGTTGCTAGAGGGAAGTGGGAGGGAAAGGAGGAAAAGAAAGGGATAAACTAATAGAAGGGAAAATACAAGAATCAAGGGAAAGGAGTAAAAAAAGGGGGAGGCGATCTAAAGGGTGGTAGATTGTTTGGGGGAGGGGTCATCAAAAGCAAAATACTGAGGAGGGGGGAAGGGAGAAAGGGGAAAGGAAAGGGAAAAACATAACTTGGGTAAATAAGATGGCAGGAAATAAAGAACTAGTTATAATAACTATGAATGTGAATGGGATAAACTCTCCCATAAACCAGAAGCAGATATCAGACTACATTAAAAACTAGAATCCCACAATATGTTGTCTACAAGAAACACATCTAAAACATAGTGACACATATAGGATGAAGGTAAAAGGCTGGAGCAGAGCCTATTATGCTTCAGGTGGACAAAAAAAAGCAGGGGTAGCAATCCTTATCTCAGATCAAGTAAAAGCCAAGATAGATCTAATCAAAAGAGATAAGGAAGGAAACTATATTTTATTAAAGGGTACCATAGATAATATAGCAATATCAATACTAAATATATATGCAGCAAGTGAAATAGCATCCAAATTCCTAGGGGAGAAATTGAGAGATGCAAGAAGAAATAGATAGTCAAACTATACTGGTGGGGGATCTCAACATTGCTCTCTGAGAATTAGATAAATGAAACCACAAAATAAACAAGAAAGAAACTAGGGAGATAAACCAATTGTTAGAAAAGTTAGGTATGATAGATCTATGGAGAAAATTGAATGGAGACAGTAGGGAGTTTACTTTTTTCTCAGCGGTCCATGGAACTTATACAAAAATTGACCATGTGTTAGGGCATAAAAACCTCAAAATCAAATGCAGAAAGGCAGAAATAGTAAATGCATCTTTTTCAGATCATGATGCAATAAAAATCACATGCAATATAAGGACAGGAGAAAATAGACCAAAAGTTAATTGGAAATTAAATAATCTAATCCTGAAGAATGAGTGGGTGAAAGAGCAAATCATAGACACAATCAATAATTTCATCCAGGAGAATGACAATAAGGAGACAACATACCAAAATTTGTGGGATATGGCCAAAGCGGTTATAAGGGGCAATTTTATATCTCTAGATGCTTACTTGCATAAAATAGAGAAAGAAAAGATCAATGAATTGGGCTTATTAATTTAAAAATTAGAAAAAGAACAAATTAAAAACCCTCAATTAAATACCAAATTGGAAATTCTAAAAATAAAAGGGGAAATTAATAAAACTGCAAATAAGAAAACTATTGAATTAATAAATAAAACTAAGAGTTGGTTTTATGAAAAAACCAACAAAATAAATAAGCCTTTACTTAATTTGATAAGAAAAAGGAAAGAGGAAAATCAAATTGTTATTCTCAAGAATGATAAGGGAGAACTTTCCTCCAATGAAGAGGAAATTAGAGCAATAATTAGGAGTTACTTTGCCCAACTTTATGCCAGTAAGTCTGATAATCTAAGTGAAATGGAGGAATATCTACAAAAATATAGATTGCCCAGGTTAACAGCAGAGGACATAAATTATTAAAATAGCCCCATATTAGAAAAAGAAATAGAACAAGCTATTAGCCAACTCCCTAAGAAAAAATCTCCAGGACCAGATGGATTTACATGTGAATTCTACCAAACATTCAAAGAACAATTAATTCCAATACTATACAAACTATTTGCGAAAATAGGGACAGAAGGTATACTGCCAGAATCCTTCTATGAGACCGATATGGTGCTGATAGCTAACCCAGATAGGATGAAAACAGAGAAAGAAAACTATAGACCAATTTCCCTAATGAATATTGATGCAAAAATTTTAAATAAGATATTACCAATGAGATTACAGAAAGTCATCCCCAGGATAATACAGTATGACCAAGTAGGATTTATACCAGGGATGCAGGGCTGGTTCAATATTAGGAAAACTATCAGCATAATTAATTATATTAATAACCAAACTAACAAAAACCATATGATTATCTCCATAGATGCAGAAAAAGCATTCAATAAAATCCAACACCCTTTCCTATTGAAAACACTAGAGAGTATAGGAATAAATGGGCTTTTCCTTAAAATGATCAGTAGCATCTATTTAAAACCATCAACAAGCATCATATGTAATGGGGACAAACTAAAACCATTCCTAATAAGATCAGGAGTGAAACAAGGATGCCCCACTGTCACCATTAGTATTTAATATTGTATTAGAAATGTTAGCTTTAGAAATAAGAGAAGAAAAAGAGATAAAAGGAATTAGAGTAGGTAATGAAGAAACCAAATTATCACTCTTTGCAAACGACATGATTGTATACTTAGAGAACCCTAGAGACTCAACTAAAAAACTACTGGAAACAATTCACAACTTTAGTAAAGTTGCAGGATTCAAAATAAATACACATAAATCATCAGCATTTTTATATATTACCAACAAAATTCAGCAGCAAGAGATACAAAAAAGAATTTCCATTCCAAATAACGGATGATAGTTTAAAATATTTGGGAATCTATCTGCCAAGGAAAAGTCAGAAACTATATAAACTAAACTACAAAACACTTTCCACACAAATAAGATCAGACCTAGTCAATTGGAAAAACATTAAGTGCTTATGGGTAGGCCGAGTGAATATAATAAAAATAACAATACTACCCAAACTAGTCTACTTATTTAGTGCCATACGAATAAAACTCCCAAGAAATTATTTTACAGATCTAGAAAAAATAGTAGCAAAGTTCATTTGGAAGAACAAAAGGTCAAGGATTTCAAGGGGATTAATGAAAAAAAAAAAAAGCAGATGAAGGTGGCCTTGTTGTACCAGATCTAAATCTATATTATAAAGCAGCGGTCATCAAAACCATTTGGTACTGGCTAAGAAATATAGCAGTCGATCAGTGGCATAGGATATGTTATCAGGACAATCTAGGCAATAACTTTCACAAATTAGTGTTTGATAAACCCAGAGACCCCAGCTTCTGGGATAAGTACTCACTATTTGGCAAAAACTGCTGGGAAAACTGGAAACTAGTGTGGAAGAAATTAGGGCTTGACCCATACCTAACACCACATACCAAGATAATATCTAAATGGGTTCATGATCTAGATATAAAGAGTGATATTGTAAGCAAATTAGAGGAATATAGTATAGTTTACCTCTCAGACCTGTGGAGATGGAATAAATTTATGTCCAAAGAAGATCTGGAATTCCTAATTGAACACCAGATAGATAATTTTGATTATAGTAAGTTAAAAAGTTTCTGTACAAATAAAACTAATGCCGACAAGATTAGGAGGGAAGCAATAAATTGGGAAATCATCTTTACATTTAAGGGTTCTGATAAAGGCTTCATTTCTAAAACATATAGAGAATTGTCTCATATATATAAGAATTCAAGCCACTCTTTAATAGATAAATGGTCAAGGGATATGAACAGACAATTTTCAGATGATGAAATTAAAACCATCTCTAGCCATATGAAAAAGTTGCTGCAAATCACTGTTGATCATAGAAATGCAAATTAAGACAACTCTGAGGTACCACTACACACCTGTCAGATTGGCTAAAATGACAGGAAAAGATAACAATGAATGTTGGAGGGGATGTGGGAAAACTGGGACTCTGATACATTGCCGGTGGAACTGTGAACGGATCCAACCATTCTGGAGAGCAATTTGGAGCTACGCTCAAAAAGTTATCAAACTGTGCACACCCTTTGACCCAGCAGTGTTTCTATTGGGCTTATATCCCAAAGAGATCTTAAAGGAAGGAAAGGGCCCCACATGTGCAAGAATGTTTGTGGCAGCCCTTTTTGTAGTGGCTAAAAACTGGAAATTGAATGGATGCCCATCAATTGGAGAGTGGCTGAATAAATTATGGTATATGAATGTTATGGAATATTATTGCTCTATAAGAAACGACCAGCAGGACGATTTCAGAGAGGCCTGGAGAGACTTGCATGAACTGATGCTCAGTGAAGTGAGCAGAACCAGGAGATCATTATTCACGGCAGCAACAATACTATATGAGGATCAGTTCTAACGGACATCACTCTCTTCAACAATGAAATGCTTCAAACCAATTCCAATTGTTCGGTGAAGAGAGCCATATACACCCAGAGAGAGGGATGTGAAATGTGGACCACAACATAACATTTTCATGTTTTCTATTGAGGTTTGCTTGCATTGTATTTCCTTTGTCCGATTATTCTTTCTTGTAGATACGATTTCTCCTGCACAAAAAATGATGCAATAACTATACATATATTCGATTTCTTAAGTATTCTAACATAATTATCATGTAGTGGATATCCTGCCATCTAAGGGAGGGGTGGGGAATAGGGGGAAAAATTTGTAACAGAAAGCTTTGTAAGGGTTAATGTTTAGTAATTACCCATACATATGTTTTGCAAATAAAAATAAAATAAAATAAAAAGAAAGAAACTGGAAACTGAATGGATGCTCATGAATTGGAGAGTGGCTGAATAAATTATGGTATATGAATATTATGGAATATTATTGCTCTGTAAGAAATGACCAGCAGGACGATTTCAGAGAGGCCTGGAGAGACTTGCATGAACTGATGCTGAGTGAAACGAGCAGAACCAGGAAATCATTATACACAGCAACAACAATATTACATGATGATCAGTTCTGATGGACATGGCTCTCTGCGATGGACATGGCTCTCTGCAACAAAGAATTGTCTCAAACCATTTCCAATTGTTCACTGAAGAAAACCATATACATCCAGAGAGAGGGATATGAAATATGGACCACAATGTAACATTTTCATGATCTCTATTGATGTTTGCTTGCATTGTGTTGCCTTTCTCTGATTTTCTTTTTTTTCTTGTAGAAAGGATTTTTCTTGCACAACTTCTCAAGTATTTCAATATTATTGACATGTAGTGGACTTCCTGCCATCTAGGGGAGGGAAAGGGCCTGGGGGTTAAAGTTGTAATGGAAAGCTTTGTAAAGATCAATGCTGGGGAACTACCCCATATGTTATACAAATAAAAAGCTTTAATTTAAAAAAAAAAGTTATCAAACTGTGCATACCCTTTAACCCAGCAGTGTTTCTGTTGGGCCTATATCCCAAAGAGATCTTAGAGGAGGGAAAGGGACCCACATGTGCAAGAATGTTGGTGGCAGCCCTTTTTGTAGTGGCTAGAAACTGGAAACTGAATGGATGCCCATCAATTGGAGAGTGGCTGAATAAATTATGGTATATGAATGTTATGGAATATTATTGTTCTGTAAGAAATGACCAGCAGGATGATTTCCGAGAGGCCTGGAGAGACTTGCATGAACTGATGCTGAGTGAACTGAGCAGAACCAGGAGATCATTATACACAGCAACAACAATATTACATGATGACCAATTCTGATGGACATGGCTCTCTGCAACAAAGAATTGTCTCAAACCAGTTCCAATTGTTCACTGAAGAAGACCATATACACCCAGAGAGAGGGATATGAAATATGGACCACAACATAACATTTTCATGCTCTCTATGGAGGTTTGCTTGCATTGTGTTTCCTTTCTCTGATTTTCTTTTTTTCTTATAGATAGGATTTTTCTTGCACAACTTGTCAAGTATTTCAACATTATTAACATGTATTGGACTTCCTGCCATCTGGGGGAGGGGAGGGGACTGGGGGTAAAATTTGTAAGGGAAAGCTTTGTAAAGATCAATGCTGGGGAACTACCCAAACAAATGTTATACAAATAAAAAGCTTTAATAAAAATAAATAAATAAAATAAAATAAATAAAAAAATTAAAAATAAAGCAAAGTTATCATGGAAATTGTTTTTTTTTTTCTTCCCTCCTTCCCCCCATCACTGCCTTAGATATGGTCACATTATATGTAAATTTGTTCTATACATACTTCTATTTGTCAGTTCTCTCTCTGGATGCATACACCATCTTTCTTGATATGTTCTTTATTTTTAGTTTGTGTATGTATAATAGTCAAAATAACTTGGCCACTCAAAGTTATTTTTAAGACAATATTACTATTACTGTATACAAAGTTCTATTGATTCTATTCATTTTGCTCTTCATTATTTCATGCAAGTCTTTCCAGATTTTTCTGAGAGCATCCTAGTCACCATTTCTCACAATACAGTAGCATTCTCAGACAATTATTAGCTGCTCGAATCTGGGCAAATCATTTAACCCTGTTTGCCTCTGTTACTTCATCTGTAAATGAGCTGGGAAAAGAAATAGCAAACTACTCCAGTATCTCTGCCAAGAAAACCCCAGCTAAAATCATGGAAAGTTGGACGTGACTGAACAACAACTTAACAGCAACAGCAGCGTACTGTCCAAGTGTGCAACACAACTTGGTAGTAATTTCTCTGTACACATTCAAAGCACTTCACACTTAATATAGGTATCTGCCACCATTTGGGACCAATATAATTTACTTCTAACTAGTTCAAGAGTTCTCTCTTGACCCAAATATCTAGGTCATTATGTAAGATCTTCAAGGCCAAAGGATGCAAGTAATACATATGGAATTGGAATCAATACAACACTTCATTACACAGGACTGTGCAATTCCTCCATTGTCTCATTTGTAAGATGACCTGCAAGGAACCAAAAGCTTGGGTCTTTGAAGTTCTTAATTTTCATGAAGTAACCTCATCATCATACAGATAACCACCACAATCCCCAATGACTTACCTAGTGAGCCTTTTCTTATAACAAGGGAAAACAGTTAAGCAAAGCCAACTAATTTGGGTATTCCATTGATTTTTTTATGTAACATTCAGGACCTGTAGTCCTGAACAAGATTAATCATTATACATATGCAATATTCAGTTTTTCTTTAATGTTTTTGTTGTTTGTTTGTTTTTTACATTACTGAATACTGTCTCTGTATTCTCATCCCATTACCCTTGCTTTTGCTTTTTGGTTTTGCTCTCTCTATATCAATTTATACAAATATTTTTCATTTTTCTCTGAGTCCTTTAAATTTGTGATTTTTCTCTAATATACTATTATCATAGGACAGCTATGTAGCACAGTGGATACAGTACCAGGCCTGGAGTTAGGAAGAGTCATTTTTCTGAGTTCAAATCTGGCCTCAGATACGTATTAGCTGTGTGAGCCTTAGCAAGTCATCTAACCTTGTTTGCCTCATCTGTATAAAGAGCTAGAGAAGGAAATGGCAAAACATTTCGGTATCTTTGCCAATAAACCCCAAATGGAGTCATGAAAAATCAGAAACAACTGAAAAATCATTGAGCAACAACATTATTATCATAATACATTACACTACTATGTAATAATATATTCAGTCATTCCCTACTTCTTGAAAACCAGCTTTACTTCCCATCTTTGCTATCAAAAAAATGCAGGTGACAATTTTGACACATGTTCATTATATTGTGAGCTTCTTGAGAGGTGGGTTTTGGTTTTGGTTTTGTTTTGTTTTGTTTGTTTTTTGCCTTGCACTCCATCCATAGCATTCAGCACACTGCCAGGACAAATAAGTACTTATTAAATATTTGTTGTCATGATATGACAGATGGGATTTTTTTTGCCTGTCTCAAACAAGTCTGACCAATGATGAATTTTCTGGAAAAAATAGGAATAATTTAGAAATACTTTTGTTTCAATGATTCGTTTTTTAAAAAATGTATCATAGTAGTTTAATTAGAAATTACATTTTCCCCACAGAGCTCCCACTGATTGTATAAAGTATAATCACAAATACAATGCAAAATCAACAATAGCTGTTTTTTTTGTTGGAATATAAAAGAAAATTATGATAGTAATTTTTGTTGAGTTAATTGCATTAACATACAAAGGAAACATGGCGTCACACACAAATACATATTTAGTTGGAATTCATCATTCTGTATGCTTATGTGATAGTGATCTCCTTACTACTAAAATAACATATAAAACTTAAAATATCTTAATTTACTAATTTTATAACATATGCTTTTATAAATTCTTTAGTTCTCAAAATCACACTAATTTATACAAGCATTTTCAGCAACTCTGTGTACATAATTACTGAATATTTAAATTCACAACGTTATGTGAATTTTTTTATTTCCTTTCCCCCAGAAAATGGGAGACCATTTCAGTGACCAATATAAATTTTAACAGTACATAAAGACATAAAATCAATAACCATCCATACTACTAGACATCCATTCTCTCATGATGTTTGCATCCAATATATCCCAATAAAACCTACAGTTTAAAATTAACATGATAACATGCTGCATTAAAAAAATATGGCTTGTAAACTGACACAAGATAAAATAAAGTTATTTTCTTTGTTATGCTTACATGCTTCTCTAAGCCTGAATATTTAAGATAACATAAACACAAAAATATATGTGTATTTTCTCCTCTTTCTTGTAAACAATTTTCAATATATTGTTATATCTCTTTATCATTGACACATAGATACAGCAAAAATATATAGAAGAAAACAATTTGCCTTCATTTGGTGTCTGCAGGATTCAAGTGATAAATAGTCAATGCTCAAGGCAGCTTATACGCCTAGAAGTAACATTCATCCTACTGTTAGCAAAAACAATTGTTGAAATATTGTTTTTTCACCTTCCATGTTATTCCAGTATTTATACCAATACTGGAGATAGATATAAAGATTTGTCTACTACAATTCTTTCTTTTTGAGAGTGAAAGATAAGGCAATTCCACTTTATGTTCAAACAATGGCAACAGCAGCTGGTGTTGCCTATATATCAGGCATTTTTCATTTCTAGCCATTTTTAAATTTAAAAAGAAAAGAAAAATTAACCAAAAGAATTCAATCAATGTTTATTTTTTTGAGTGCCTTAGGAGTATGGTATGTCAGATGTGTCTTTGTAGACTATAAGATGGCTGTTTGCCATACTGTTCTTGTGATTGACCACACAAACTTAACCAGATTTCTGACTTGTTGTATATCTTCACAAGAATGATGAGAATAATAGCCAATAGTTATATAATATTTACGTTACCTCATTTGATCCTCACAACAATCTTCAGAGGCAAGTGCTATTATTATCCTTCAGAGGAAACTGAGCCTGAGGGAAACTAAGGGTCTTACCCAGAAAGCAGCATCTCAACTCAGGCCTTCCTAAATCCAAGATCCACATCATACCACCTTGTGTTGACATTTGTGGCTCATATGAACTTTGGGAGCTTTTACTTATTTTAGAGTGAGGGTTATGAAATAGCATCTTTCCTTCAGTCTAAGAAAAAGAGGAATTACCATCCCTGCTCAATCCCACAGGACTATATCAGAATAATGGGATGCATTCCTCCAATGCTGTATCTTTTAGAGGAAGAAATCTTTTAAGTTCAATTTCAGGCCATCTTTACTGAAGTTTCTATTGGTGGATGAGATTAGAATCCATAATTTAAGCAAACCATTCTTTATTTTAAACACTAGCTATTTTTCTGATTGAGAAGCAGAATGGAAAGTGTTGGTTTCAGAGTGAAGAAGACATGGGTTTGATCCTGCCTCAAATACTTACTAACTCAGTGCTCCTGGGTACATGTCACTTAATTTCATTTCCAATGGAGATAATAAGAATACTTACTTCCCAATGTTTTTTATAAGGATTATGTGAGATAACACATACAGAGCTCTGCAAACCTTAAAATGTTATCTAATTGCTAGCTATTATTCCTCTGAATTTGCAGTAGGAGTTTTAACTTTAATTAGAAACATACCTGCAGTTAACTGTGGTTCTTGGTACAATGTCTAGCAACTAGTAAATACTTAATAAGTGCTTGTGTTGACTGACTGACTTCAAATGTATGTTCTCTGGTAGGGCAATCATATATAGTTTTCCCTTAAATTTAGTTTAAGTGGATCTAGTTTTAGTTCTCTTTTATGTTTAATAAATGGCATTTTTTCTAAAAATTATTTTAAGATCAGTCAATACTAGCCTATAGTGTTTACTACTCTCTGACTTGTATATTATAATTTAGTTGAAAAATTATTAGAGAGAATGTCAGATATGTGATAGAATCCTGAACACAATGGGCATAGAATTGGACTTTCTGGAAGTTAATGTTGTACTGATGACCGGACAATGTAGTCTCCTATTTCTGTGAATACATTCTAAACTTGTTGGTTCTCAATGTTGAGACCAGTCTTGGTGAGATGCCAAATCATATAAAGTATATAACATTCTTGTTGCTAGTATTGCCAAATAATAAAGGATAGGACTAATCTGATTGCAATTTTTCCTGAAATCCAAATATCTGCTATATCAAATTCTGACATAGATGGAATATTTGTTGAAGTGGAGCTCTGCTTCTGGAGAGAAGGGGGGAGTAGAGTGGAGCGGAATTGTCCCAAGCTCCAAAGTTTTTCAGGAATTCTTTTTGGAGATAATTCTGAAGACATGTAAGTTTTGAAATCTTCAAAGATCACATGATCTAGGGAGAGGTATGTTTACTACCTAGTGGTCTGTGCTCTGGTCTGTGAGTGACCCACCAGCTCCCAGAGTCCCACCTCCTCTGAAATCATAAGTTCTGATATAGTAGCACCTTCTCATCCTGGGACTCAGATCCAAATATGAACAGTACAGCAGAGTCCTGTCCCTAGTACCAGCAAAAAGATCCCGGTAATCTCCTTCTGGACAGTTGTCTGGTCCATTTAGCATCTATATCCTGAGAGGTTCAGAAATTGACACAGCTGAACTGGATTCTGTCACCTTCAAGATCTACTATTGGTTTTCTGTGACTGTGCTGGATTGAGCTTTACTCTCAATTTAGTGCAACAGAACTTTCCTGCCATCTTTCTACATTATCTTGGATTGGAAAATTGTTTCACCTCTCTCCTTTCATGAATACTGTCACTCCAGATTTTTTCCCCTGAGGCAATTGAGCTTAAGTGATTTAGTGTTAAGTGTAGGTGTTGGAGCTGAACTCAGATCCTCTTGACTCAGGGGCCAGTGCTCTATTCAGTGTACCATCCAGCTGCCCCTCAGATTTTGTTTTGAGGAATTATTTAGAGATATTCTGATGAGTTTGAGGGATATGGAGCTCAGGAGAGTTCTTAACCCTCAAGTGTGCTGTTTCTTGAAAGCCCTTCAGAGAAAGGAATAGTTAGATGGAAGGGGTTGGGGGGGAGGGGAGAATGAGACAGACTGAGAACTAATTGTTTATTGGAAGTAGTTTGTATTAAAGAAGAAAGGTAAACAAAAACACATATTATTGTGATTGTAGATTTTCATTGTAATGCCTAAGTACTTGTAGAAAAACTGAATTTAAATTAATCTTCTAAAAAATGTACATGAAGAATCAATTTTCTGACAAGCTTTGGAGAGTTTGGGGGAGAAACTCCCGTACTTTACTTTTGAGTACTCTTTTTTTAAAACAAAACTCTTTCTCTCTTCTTTCCATCATTGACTACTCTTTAAGAAAAGGGCTTTCAAGAGACAATGCATCACAGTAAACTTCTACATGGAAATTTTGGAGAAGACAGAAAAGCTATGTCTGGTATCCTAACACATGAATCTGCTCAGATGAGTAATAGAGAACTAATGTTTGATGCTACCCCTGACATTTATTAACTCTTCACTTCTTTCCTTTATTTTAATTTCTCTGATGTTAGCTGGAAAGCCAGGCTATGAGATAGTCTGTTAAGTCTGAATTTGAGAAAAAACATCAGTTCTTGTCAGAGGAAAAAGAACTACATCTGCAGAGATCAAGAAGTAAAAGATAACCTGGCAAAGTTTGAAGAGAGCAAGACAAAAGATCTATAATCTAAAAATAGTGATGTCAGAAACAGAGAAAAAAAATTGACAAGCTTCCCATTGAAATGCTCCAGATGAGTCCTTGAAAAAATATTGAGAATGATTGGAATAAAAGAAGTGATATAGGAGGAGGAAGGGAAATCATATCACTATTCAAGTACTTTGACTATTTAGCCAAATGGGGATTAAACTTGTTTTTCAGAGGAAGGGATTAATGTCAAAAATGAATAATAACAATGAGAATTATTCAGATTAGTCTGGTGAGTCAAAAATACAGTGTCTTATATTTGTTGACCTAATTTGAAGTCACAACAATCTCTTGAGGTTGAAAAGACATTGCTATTATATCTATTCTAGAGAAGAAGGGCACTGAACTTCAGGGCTTGCTCAGTATCACATAACTCTTCAGTGTCAGAGACTGTATTTCTGCTCTTGTCTTAAAGATTCTAAATCCCCATAATCTGCATACCAAGGTATGCTCTCAATCTGCAGAAATGTTATTCATAATGATTTGATTTCCCTCTGAAAATGGTTAGTTTCTTATCAAAGTGGGACTTAAAATGGAGGCTGAAAGACTATTTTTCTAAAATCCTATAGACATCATTCATGTATCATGGGTAGGTCTGGGTAAGATTTGAAATTCTGTTCATTCCAATATTCTACTTTTCCCCCAATAAACAATCAATACAATACCTCTTCTCTAGTGTGGATGAGTAATGTCTAATAATTTTCTTTGCTTCTTTGAGATAAGAGTAGTTGGATACATTATTAATGGAACTATGAACAGATCCAGCCATTCTGGAGAGCAATTTGGAACTATGCTCAAAAAGTTATCAAACGGTGCATACCCTTTGACCCAACAGTGTTTCTACTGGGCCTTTATCCCAAAGAGATCTTAAAGGAGGGAAAGGAACTCACATGTGCAAACATGTTTGTGGCAGCCCTTTTTGTAATGGCTAAAAACTGGAAAATGAATGGATGCCCATCAATTGGAGAATTTCTGAATAAATCATGGTAAATGAATGTTATGGAATATTGTTGTTCTGTAAGAAACGACCAACAAGATGATTTCAGAGAAGCTCAGAGAGACCTACATGAACTGATGCTGAGTGAAATGAGCAGAACCAGGAGATCATTATACACAGCAACAACAAGATTATACAATAATCAGTTTTGATGGACATGGCTCTCTTCAACAATGAGATGATTCAAACCAGTTTCAATGATCTTGTGATGGAGAGAGCCATCTGCACCCAAACAGAAGACTGTGGGAACTGAGTGTGGATCACAACATAGTATTTTAATGCTTTCTATGAATGTTTGATTGCATTTTGTTTTCCTTTTTAGGTTTTTTCTTTTTCTTTTTCTTTCTCTTTCTAGATCTGATTTTTCTTGTGCTGCAAGATAACTGTATAGATATTTATGCATATATTGAATTTATCATATATTTTAACATATTTAACATGTATTAGACTACCTGCCATTTAGGGGAGAAGGTGGGGGAAGGAGGGAAAAATTTGGAACAGAAAATTTTGCAAAGGCCAATGTTGAAAAATTACTCATGTTCTATAAATAAAAAGCTTTAATAAAAAAGAGATAAGAGTAGTTGAGTTATGTACTACTTTGCTAATAATAAGACACTGGAATGCAACCTTATTTCAAGCTTCTGGGTTCTATTCAAATTCCATCTGTGGAAGATAGGACAATGTCTTTTAATTTCAGAGCATATTACCCACATATTCCCACTTTAAGAAAACATGTTTTCCAGTCTCCCAGACTCCCAACCCTTTTTCCAGTTTCCTCATCTGTTATTCTCTTCCTCTATGAAAATAATGGGTGGACTCTGTCCCCATGAATTTTCTACATGAGAGGGGGAAAGCAGAGATGAGTAAGAATGGCACTTTTTTCACAATGAAATGATTTCCCATTTTACAAGGGGTCCAGATGGCATCACAGCAATGAAAGAGGGCCAGAGGTGGTTTTTTGCAATTATACATTTCCATTTTTGGGGGGGGAGGGAAGGGCAATAATTGCTTTTTCACTGGAAAAGAGTTGTCAGGAAGAAAAGGGAATGTGAGTAATGTGTATGTACTCTGTTATGAGAACTGACTAAAGAGTAGATTAAAGCTCTTTCTTTTTTTCTTCTGTCTGGGATCCCAAAGGCACATTGGAAAAATGGCAAACTGAGTTAGACGTACACAGTTTGTGAAGGAGTCTGACTGAATGAAGGGGCTGTTTGGGATCTATAGTACTAGAGGCCAGTGAGATTGATTTTATCATGATAGATTCCCAGAATCTCTATTTTGCAAGTGAGTATGTTTTGCTTATAGGAACGAGGAGCTACTTCTTCAAAATCCAGTGGCTGCTTCATCCAGATAGGCCCTGTGCTCCATCTCTGGCATGACAGAAATGTTGACTTTCTATAGTAAATTATTCATAGTGACCTCAGTTGACACTTCAGAATTCCCAAGAGCTCTCCTATGCTTTGCAATGTGCTCTGTGTTGATATTGTATTTATAATTGAACTATGTATGTCTCAACTTGCCTTTGAGAGATTATAAACTCCTTAAGGACAACATTCTCTGGAAGAACAGAAAAGAATAAATCCTCTGTGGCTCAGCTTTTTTTCAAAAGTGGGTAAAAAGTAAACAATAAAAGTGAGTTCTTCCAAAGATGGAATGCTTATTATCCATGTCTTTTCAAATATATACTGAAAAAAATATTCTAATAGGACATATTACATGTACTCTTTGAGTGTATCATTCAATTAGTATTGAATCCATCTAACCTCTCCCTCTTCTTCTCAAAAAGAAAACACTTCATCAAGAACTTTGCTGAAACCTAGTAAACTATATCCAGAGTAATTATGTTCACCTACAAGTCTAGTAATCTCCAGGTTACTTCAGATGGCATAGTAGATAGAACACTAGGCTTGGAATCAGAAAGACTCATCTTCTAGACTTAGATATTTATCAGCTGTGTGATCCTGGGAAATTCACTTAACTCTCTTTACCTCAAATAGAGTTTTTTTTTCTATTTGCCTATAAAATGAGCTGGAGAAGGAAATGGCAAACTACTCCAATATCTCTGCCAAGAAAACTCCATAGTGAGTCACAAATAGTTGCACTCAACGGAAACAACTCAACAACAACAACAACAATACAACAACAAAGGAAATGAGATGAGTCTATGATGATCTGTTCTTGAAGTCATGGCAGTTCTTTGGAACCACAACTTGCCTCCAAGACTGATTCATCCATCTCATGATCACTGCTTGATCATATATGGTTAGGCATAGAAACTTGACTGCCCAGGTTTAAACTCATCTAGTTGTGTCTCTCCCAATTTAACAACCACATAAAAATTGTTGCCATTTTTGTTAGGGTATGGTGAAGGCTTCTACTACTAGCCTTCCTGAGATAGACTCAGTAGCCCTATCAAGATCTACAACCAGGAATTGAAAAAAGTGGCAAAAGGTAGGTCACTCCCTCTTAAACACTCGCTAATTTTTTTTGCTCTTCTTTCTCATTGACCAATAAGGGAGTTGCTTAATAATCTTAAAGCATAGCCAATCAACAGTGAGTACACATGCCTTGAGAATCTTTGAAAGTTTCCAATGGATTTCCACAGATTCTCTGGAATAGTTTCATTCCCATGCATTGTAGTGGATAGACCACCATTTCAATCCCTGCTATGCTTCTCCACCCCTACTTCCATTACAACCTTCTCTCATACAAGAAAAATAAAAATGTAGGTAATATCATTAATGAATGCTAAAGTCAGGTCATGGATCAAGGGGATAGGAAGAAGAATGAAGCTAACATGTATATAGATCAGTTATGTAAATTAGATTTCATAGTAGAGACAGCTCTTTTTAGGTTGGAGAAAAACTTAAGAAGGAGGATGATCACACTAAAAATTTTTAAGATGGAAGACCATTACTGATAGAGGTTATACTAAAAGTCCCCTATCTTCTTTGGAGGTTGGGGTCAAAATATGAGACAGTAAAAGGAGTTCATTGGAGGACAGTTGATAATGAAATGAAAAAAGAAATGGAAGGAAGAACAGACTGTCTCTATGGGAAAAAATTACTAAAAGCAGACTACTGCTTTTTGTGGAGATTATGGAACAGTAGCAAGAGCTTGACTGGAGTTATATATTCTGAATTTGTGGTGGGTGAAATTTGTTCATTATGCTTCAAAGCACAGGAAAAGAGTTCAGGAAAAATGGATTATGGGGGTTACTTAGGGATAAAGATTTAAAGGCTGATAGAATATCAGAAAGACAAAAGTCTTCCCTAAATGTTTCAGTTGGGGAAGGTGGCAGAAAAAGGAAAGGATGGGAAAAGGAAAGATGTGTTTCTCAACTCTCTAAAACAACATGACAGGAAGAGTAGTTGAAGTTCCCTTTGTCCTAATGTTCAACTTATAGGTATGGGACTATGTTGCTTAATGTATCCTGAGAGAGTGTTGGTCATATTTGCTGCTAACTTCTAGCCTGCACTACTTATCAGCATTTGAACCTCCTAGTAGACTCTGTCCATTCTGTCACTTTGACTTTCCAATTACCATTAAGTCAAGTCAGCAAGCATTTATTAAGCTTTTACCATACACCAAGTACATTGTTAAACACTGGGAACACTTCAGCAGTGAAATGATTCAAATCAGTTCCAGTTGTTCAGTGATGAAAACAGAGCCATCTACACCCAGAGAGAGGATGATGGACCACAACATAGCATTTTCACTCTTCTTGTTGTTGTTTGTTTGCATTTTGTTTTCTTTCTCAGTTTTTTTTTCCTTCTTGAGCTGATTTTTCTTGTGCAGAAAGATAACTGTATAACTATATATACATATATTGGATTTAATATATATTGTAACATATTTAACATGTATTGCACTACCTGCCATTTAGAAGAGAGTGGGAAGAAGGAGGGGAAAATTTGGAACAGAAGGTTTTGCAAGGGTCAATGTTGAAAAATTACCTATGCATATGTTTTTAAATAAAAAGCTTTAATAAAAAATAAATGAATGAATTAATAAATAAATAAAATGAATGAATCAAGAAATAAATGAATAAAAGAAATAAAGCACTAGGTACACACACAAAAAAGGCAAAGCACATTCCCTACTTTTAAGAAGCTCATAGTCTGAAGGAAAGAATAGAAAAAAAAAAACAACTATGCACAAATAAACTACATTTAAGATAAATTAGACAGAAGGTACCAGCATTATAGAGGATCAGAAAAGACTTCTTAAAAAAAAAGTTGAACTTGAAGGAAACCAGAAAAACAAGGAAGTGAAGATGATGTGGGAGAGAATTCTACATAGGGAGAACACAGAGTTGGGAAAAGGATTTATTGTGTGAGGGACAGCCAAAAATGCCAGTGACATTATGGGTATTATTATAATAATTCTCAAATAATCAATTAGATTTGTCTCATCAATTTGAGAATTCCATTCGATGATCAAATCATAATCCATCCATGCTATCCGTAAAATGGAATATGCTGGTATTTTCTCAAAAGCTTGCCAAGAGGGATCCATTCAACAAAATTGTAGTCTTCCTTACTTTCTTCTAATATCACCAGCCTTTTTTCCTCATTTGAAATGAAACAGAATAGAGTTTCCCTACTGGTTATAGTATAAAATGTGGAAATTTTTTAGAGACAGCCACAGAATGAGTAAAAAGATGAAAATTAATTTTAGGGTAATAAAAAATGCTTGTGTTACAAATATTTGAGCAAAACATAGAGGCCTTCAGGAAAAAAGGGGGACTATGAACATACTGGATGTGATTAAGCTGCTAATGGCTTGAAATCTTCAGGGAACATGAATAACAGCTCGCAAATATTCAAAGGCTTTCTTTTAAAATTTCATTTAAAACTATTACAGCTATCATATATAGAAGGAGGCAAAAACAACCCCAAATCTTAGTACTAACTGAGTCTAAATGAAACTCATGAGAAGGATTGGGTTTTGGATGCAAAGTACAAAGATTGTGATTTTTCTTACCTATTTTTAAAAAAAGAAAGCTCAGTTTTCTTATCTGTAAAGTAAAGGGGTTGGATTCAGTGGACTCTTTAAGTTCCTTCCAGATCTGAATTTACTTCTCTGTGACTTGATTTTGTGATTAATATTTCTGTGACCTTAGCCAATCAACTAATGTTCATGAGCATTGGTTTCTTAGTTTTTTAATAATAATGAGCATTTATATAGTACTTAACACATGATAACCTTAATGAAGATAATATTTGCGTTACTTCTCTTATAAGGTTGATATGAGAAAAAAACCTGATAAATTATTGACTTTTAAAACATGAATTTTTGAATAAGAACATAAGGTAATCCTAAAGAAAGAATGTGACCTGTATTGTAAATTAATCAGTTAGTCAAGCATTTATTTAGTGTCTACTTTGTGCTAACCTTTAAGGATACAAAAGGTATCCTTAAAAGAAAGAAAGGCAAAAGACAATTCCTACACTCAAGAAATTCACAATATAATGAGGAAGACAAAAGGCAAATAAGTAAAAACAAGCTATCTATAGGATAAATAGTTATTGTTTAATTGTTTCTGATACTCAGTGATCCCCATTTGACGTTGTCTTAGAAAAGATTCTGGAATGGTTGTCTTGTCCTTCTTGTGCTCATTTTCCAGATGAGGAAATAGAGGCAACCTGAGATTACATAGTAAATTTCTGAAATTAAATTTGAACTCACAAAGATGAATCTTAATTCTGAATGGAACACTCTATCCACTATACCACCTAGATACACATATAGATGAAGTAAGGAATAATTGAGAGGGGAGGCACCAGATTTAACAAGGACTGAAAATCTTCTTGTGGAAGATGGTGTTAAAACAATTGGTTCATGGAGGAAGAGCATTCCAGGCTTGGAGGCTCAGCCAGAGAAATTGTCTGGAGCTGAGAGGCAAAATATCTTGTTTATGAAATTGCCAAGAGGTCAGTATCACTGATGAAAGAGTATATGGTAGGGAATAAGGTATGATAAAGACTGTGTGGAGTGGGAAGAGAGAGAAAGAGAAAGAGGGGGAAGGATAAAGGATGAGAAGAGGAGAGAGAGGGAGAGGAAGAGAGGAAGAAAGAGTCAGGAAATAGTCTATGAAGAGCTTTGAATGGCAGAGGATTTTTTTTTTATTTGACTACCTTTGAAGTATGTTTATTTTGTATTCAAGACACCAATTATTATTATTTTTTATCCTAGGGTCTTTTGAATATATAAGAACTATGTCATTAACTTTTTTATCTTCTGGATGCTGTCATTCTAACTAGATCAGTACTAGGAAGTTTAGACAACCAGGGTAAGCTGACCTACAAGGATGGTGTTGCTTTAGGCATTAGGTCAAATCTCTGTTGGGAGGCAGCCAAGAGAAATTCTTGCAATCCCAAGAGATTCTTTACTTACCCTGATAAGATATGTTAGCATTTGGGTGCATAATATAACATCACAAGACAGAGAGAGCAATTTCCTGTGATCATTTCCCAAAGGACTACCTAGAGTTCTTAGATTATACCCCAGATCCCTCATACCA
This sequence comes from Myrmecobius fasciatus, assembly GCA_023553655.1. NCBI lineage: Eukaryota > Metazoa > Chordata > Mammalia > Dasyuromorphia > Myrmecobiidae > Myrmecobius > Myrmecobius fasciatus. Next base: position 296,014 of record JAJPUD010001737.1, on the reverse strand, counting down.
TGATCACTCCCAACAATAACAATAAGTTTGTATGATTTATTTAGCTTTTCCCAAAGTAAGAATCTCCAGCATTTTCTAGGTTTTATTTATTTGTGTCAGCTTTTAAAATCTTCCCCTTTTGCTAAAAGCCTCTGGGTACATTTATACAAGGCTCCAGAAGTCAATTGCATTTTTATTAAATCACCCAAGAACAGCAAAACAGCTCTAAAAAAATCACTCTCAGTGTGGATTCTTAATAGGGTTTAAGCAGCTCTAGCTGCAATTCCTCTTTGTCCAAGTCCATTAGATTTGAGGAAGTGACAGAAATGTCTTAGAAGTCAATGGGGGCTCAATACTTGTTTCAGCTCCAGGAAACTTGGTGGGAGTAGGATGTAATAGAAAGGGATTGTGGCCATCTTTAGACCAAACACAAAAAAGGAAGAATCTGGCATGATTTTCCAGACATCTTTAGCTATGAGTGTCTCAGAGAAATTCTCCTTGAACCAGAGGAGCATAAAATTTAGAACCAGAAAGATCATAAAGTCCAGTGATCATACCTCATCTCAGTTCACCTCTTTATTAAAGATGAAGAAATGGAGGCACAAAGAATGTTTGTGGCAGCCCTTTTTGTAGTGGCTAGAAACTGGAAACTGAAGGGATGCCCATCAATTGGAGAGTGGCTGAATAAATTATGGTATATGAATGTTATGGAATATTATTACTCTGTAAGAAACGACCAGCAGGACGATTTCAGAGAGGCCTGGAGGGACTTGCATGAACTGATCCTGAGTGAAACGAGCAGAACCAGGAGATCATCATACACAGCAACAACAATATTACATGATGATCAATTCTGATGGACATGGCTCTCTGCAACAAAGAATTGTATCAAACCAGTTCCAATTATTCACTGAAGAAAACCATATACACCCAGAGAGAGGGAAGTGAAATATGGACCACAACGTAACATTTTCATGATCTCTATTAACATTTGCTTGCATTGTGTTGCCTTTCTCTGATTCTTTTTTTTTCTTGTAGATAGGATTTTTCTTGCATAACTTCTCAAGCATTTCAACATTATTAACATGTAGTGGACTTCCTGCCATCTAGGTGAGGGGAGGAGACTGGGGGTAAAATTTGTAATGGAAAGCTTTGTAAAGATCAATGTTGGGGAACTACCCATATATATGTTATACAAATAAAAAGCTTTAATAAAAAAAAAAAGAAATGGAGGCACAGACCATTGTTCACAATCCCAAGTACAGTTGTGAATTGTGGACATCTTTTTTACATCATGGTTTCTCCATCTAGGTTTATCATAAGAAATTAAAAGGGAATTTTGGAAGCTACAAAAAACCGCTAAGAGCAACAGATTACAAATGATTTCAGAAACTCAGAAATTCATTTTATATTTATATAATGTTGTATAATGTCAAAAAAGAGAAGAAAAATTTACAGACAAAAGACTTCTTTTGACTCCTTCATATGAAGGGAGGGCCAAAATATTTTGAACAGATTTTCCAGATCACTGGGGTGCCAAACCCTTAATCCCTACAATGTGGAAGGGATAACTATCTGTAGAAAATCTGAGGAAAGTGTTAATCTCAATTCAACTCAATCTCCTAAACTCTAACTCTTTTTGATGGGATGTAGCTTCTTCTAGGAGAAACATAGCAGTGATCCTGAGGTCCCCAGAATTTAGAAGTGTTATTGTTCTAGCAATCTGTTTGTCAATTATCCAAAAGTTCCCTGGCCTTAGGAATACTAGAGTATAGTCCTACAAACATTACTGACTGCCAGATAATAATCTGTTGGTCAATGATAACAAAGTTTCTTAGAAAAAATGGTGAGATTGGGGGCAGAGCCAAGATGCGTGGAGTGAAAATGTGACTCTCTGTATCCTCCTCTGACCTTCTCTCAAATCAACAATAAAATAAGCCTCTGAACTAATCTTCAAGTCAACAAATCCAGAAATATTTGGAAACTGCTTGCAGATATCTCTGAAGAACTTCATATCAGGTCTGTTTAACTCAGGCAGAGGGTTAACAGTTTACTCAGTGCAGTCTGGAAGTGAGGGTGGGACTCAGCTCAGCATGACAGAAACTCCAAACTCCAAACACCTGGAGTATATCTGAGGCATTCGGGATACTCTGCCCTGATTGGGGGCAGGTGTTCTGGCAGATTTGCCTTTTTTAAGGAGTACTTCGGGCAAAGTCCTAGCCCCCACTGGCCCAGCACCTGAAATTAAGTAGCGGAATTGCCCCAGGGCAAAGAACTTCAGCCACTGTTTTTCCAAGCCTTAAAGAGACATCCACGCTGTCTAAAAAAAATGAAGAAGCAAAAGAGAGCTCTCACCATAGACAGCTTCTATCGAGAGAAAGAAGGGCTGACCCCAGATCCTGAGGTTCCTTTAGACAAAACTCCAGAGGAAGTCATCAAGGACCATCACTGGTCCCCTTTTCAAAAGGCCTTTCTGGAAGGTTGCATAAAGAATCTCAAAAGAGAGCTGGAGGATAAATGGGAAAATAAACTGAAATCAGTGCAAAAAGGATATAATATCTTGTAAGAAGGACATAATGCCCTGCAAAAGAGATATGAAAAAGACACCAATTTATTGAAAAACAAAATTAGTGAAGTGGAAAAAGAGTGCAATGAACAAATTGGCCAGTTACAAAAGGAGCTTAAAAAAGGTAACTGAAGAAAACCACACTTTAAAAATAAGAATTGAACAAATGCAAGTGAATGACTCAATAAGACTTCAAGAATCAGTCAAACAAAAACAAAAAAAATGGAAAAATAGAAGAAAATATGAAATATCTCCTAGAAAAAACAACTAACTTGAAAAATAGATCTAGGAGAGACAATCTAAGGATTATTGGACTTCCTGAAAGCCATGATGAAAAAAAAAAAGACTCTAAACACTATCTTCCAGGAGATCCTGAAAGAAAACTGCCCTGAGGTTGTAGAATCAGAAGGCAAAATCACCATTGAAAGAATTCACCAATCACCTCCTGAAAGAGACCCCAAAATTAAAACCCCAAGGAATATCATGGCTAAATGTCAGGACTATCGCACCACGGAAAAAATTCTGCTAGCAGCTAGAAAGAAACAATTCAAATACAAAGGATCAATAATTAGAATCACACACAATCTGCCAGCTTCCACACTGAAGGATCAAAGGGCCTGGAACCAGATATTCCGAAAGGCAAAGGAACTTGGATTACACCCAAGAATAACCTATCTAGCTAGAATGAACATTATCCTCCAGGGAAGAAGATGGTCATTCAACGATATAGGTGAATTTCACCTATTTCTAATGAAAAGACCAGATCTGAACAAAAAATTCGACCTCCAAAAACAGACCTCAAGAGAAGCATAAAAAGGTAAAAAGGAAAGGACTCTTGAGAACTTTATTTCTACTATAGAGATACTTAAACTTTGGGGGTATAATTAACTAGATATTACTTTGATAATATGAAAAAGAAAACTAGAGGGGGAAAGGTTGTCATACTGGGGAAGAGAGGGAAAAGGTGGTAAATTAAGATTTTTTTTTCAATTTTATTAATACTTTTTATTTGCAAACCATATGTATGGGTAATTCTTCAACATGAACCCTTACAAAGCTTTCTGTTACAAATTTCCCCCCCCCCTACTCCCCACCCCTCCCCTAGATGGCAGGATATCCAATACATGTTAATTATGTTAAATACTTAAGAAATCGAATATATGTATACTTATTTCCACACATCATTTTTGTGCAGGAGAAATTGTATCTACAAGAAAGAATAATCAGATAAAGGAAATACAATACAAGCAAACCTCAATAGAGAACATGAAAATGTTATGTTGTGGTCCACATTTCACATCCCTCTCTCTGGGTGTATATGGCTTTCTTCACTGAACAATTGGAACTTGTTTGAAGCATTTCATTGTTGAAGAGAGTCATGTCCATCAGAACTGATCATCGTATAGTATTGTTGTTGCCGTGAAAAATGATCTCCTGGTAAAATAAGATTTTAAAAAAAGGAGGTAAAAACAAGGTAAAATCTCTTGAAGAGGTAAAGAAAACCTAATATAGAGAGAAAGAAGGGAGGGAGATGAGCATTGTGTAAATCTTACTCTCATCAGTTTGGGCTCTAAAAGTGTATATCAGACATTTGATTTCACAGAGAAACTTGTCCATTTTGCTAGAGGGAAGTGGGAGGGAAAGGAGGAAAAGAAAGGGATAAACTAATAGAAGGGAAAATACAAGAATCAGGGGAAAGGAATAAAAAGGGGGGAGGGGATCTAAAGGGTGGTAGATTGTTTGGGGGAGGGGTCATCAAAAGCAAAATACTGAGGAGGGGGGAAGGGAGAAAGGGGAAAGGAAAGGGGAAAACATAACTTGGGTAAATAAGATGGCAGGAAATAAAGAATTAGTTATTATAACTGTGAATGTGAATGGGATAAATTCTCCCATAAACCAGAAGCAGATATCAGACTAGATTAAAAACCAGAATATCACAATATGTTCTCTACAAGAAACACATTAAAAACAGTGACACATATAGGATGAAGGTAAAAGGCTGGAGCAGAAAATATTATGCTTCAGGTGAACAAAAAAAAAAGCAGGGGTAGCAATCCTTATCTCAGATCAAGTAAAAGCCAAGATAGATCTAATCAAAAGAGATAAGGAAGGAAACTATATTTTATTAAAGGGTACCATAGATAATGTAGCAATATCAATACTAAATATATATGCAGCAAGTGCAATAGCATCCAAATTCCTAGGGGAGAAATTAAGATAGATGCAAGAAGAAATAGACAGCCAAACTATACTAGTAAGGGATCTCAACCTTGCTCTCTCAGAATTAGATAAATCAAACCACAAAATAAATAAGAAAGAAACTAGGGAGGTAAACCAATTGTTACAAAAGTTATGTATGATAGATCTGTGGAGAAAATTGAATGGAGACAGTAGGGAGTTTACTTTTTTCTCAGCAGTCCATGGAAGTTGTACAAAAATTGACCATGTATTAGGGCATAAAAACCTCAAAATCAAATGCAGAAAGGCAGAAATAGTAAATGCATCTTTTTCAGATCATGATGCAATAAAAATCACATGCAATATAAGGACAGGAGAAAATAGACCAAAAGTTAATTGGAAATTAAATAATCTAATCCTGAAAAATGAGTGGGTGAAAGAGCAAATCATAGACACAATCAATAATTTCATCCAGGAGAATGACAATAAGGAGACAACATACCAAAATTTGTGGGATATGGCCAAAGCGGTTATAAGGGGCAATTTTATATCTCTAGATGCTTACTTGCATAAAATAGAGAAAGAAAAGATCAATGAATTGGGCTTATTAATTTAAAAATTAGAAAAATAACAAATTAAAAACCCTCAATTAAATACCAAATTGGAAATTCTAAAAATAAAAGGGGAAATTAATAAAACTGCAAATAAGAAAACTATTGAATTAATAAATAAAACTAAGAGTTGGTTTTATGAAAAAACCAACAAAATAAATAAGCCTTTACTTAATTTGATAAGAAAAAGGAAAGAGGAAAATCAAATTGTTATTCTCAAGAATGATAAGGGAGAACTTTCCTCCAATGAAGGAGGAAGAGGAAATTAGAGCAATAATTAGGAGTTACTTTGCCTAACTTTATGGCAGTAAATTTGATATTCTAAATGAAATGGAGGAATATCTACAAAAATATAGATTGCCCAGGTTAACAGCAGAGGACATAAATTATTAAAATAGCCCCATATTAGAAAAAGAAATAGAACAAGCTATTAGCCAACTCCCTAAGAAAAAATCTCCAGGGCCAGATGGATTTACATGTGAATTCTACCAAACATTCAAAGAACAATTAATTCCAATACTATATAAACTATTTGTGAAAATAGGGACAGAAGGTATACTGCCAGAATCCTTCTATGAGACCGATATGGTGCTGATAGCTAAACCAGGTAGGATGAAAACAGAGAAAGAAAACTATAGACCAATTTCCCTAATGAATATTGATGCAAAAATTTTAAATAAGATATTACCAATGAGATTACAGAAAGTCACCCCCAGGAGAGTACACTATGACCAAGTAGGATTTATACAAGGAATGCAGGGCTGGTTCAATATTAGGAAAACTATCAGCATAATTAAGTATATTAATAACCAAACTAACAAAAACCATATGATTATCTCAACAGATGCAGAAAAAACATTTGATAAAATCCAACACTCATTCCTATTAAAAACACTAGAGAGTATAGGAATAAATGGGCTTTTCCTTAAAATTATTAGTAGCATCTACTTAAAATCATCAGCAAGCATCATAGGTAATGGAGACAGTTTGTTCTAGTTCTAGTTTAGAACCATTCCCAATAAGATCAGGAGTGAAACAAGGCTGCCCCACTGTCACCATTACTATTTAATATTGTATTAGAAATGTTGGCTTTGGCAATAAGAGAAGAAAAAGAGATAAAAGGAATTAGAGTAGGTAATGAAGAAACCAAATTATCACTCTTTGAAAACGACATGATTGTATACTTAGAGAACCCTAGAGACTCAACTAAAAAACTATTAGAAACAATTCACAACTTTAGTAAAGTTGCAGGATTCAAAATAAATACACATAAATCATCAGCATTTTTATATATTACCAACAAAGTTCAGCAGCAAGAGATACAAAAAAGAATTTCCATTTCAAATAACGGATGATAGTTTAAAATATTTGGGAATCTATCTGCCAAGGAAAAGTCAGAAACTATATGAACTAAACTACAAAACACTTTCCACACAAATAAGATCAGACCTAGTC
>JAJPUD010001737.1:229393-284225 GCA_023553655.1 Myrmecobius fasciatus | reverse complement strand
TCTTTTCTACCATCACTAACACCACCGACTGCTACTTAGCCTGGAAAATAATAGGTGCTTAATAAATATTTAATAATTAATTGCTATTACTTTGCAACTGTTACTCCCTGAACCCCTCTGCCTGAAGATCAGAGGTGTTTCACCATATTCCTCCTTTCAGAGAGGTGATACACATAAAATACAAAATGATACATATATTTCTGGCCCTGGACATGGAACTGCTTTGCTGAACTATGTTTACTTGTCATGTGATTTTTTTTTTCTTTTTTTTAATAATTCAATTGGGTGGGCATTAGAAGAAAGAAATGATAAATGCCTTTAAAATAAATAAAAAAGTAAAATAAAAAGTCAAGTTTATTAAATTTCACTTCTCCTCTAGAGTTTTCCAGTACTCTTGTGTGGGTCCAGGATACTTAGACTGTCTACCAATGACTCTAGCCCCGATTGATAGTATTCTCCCAATTGTAGAGGGAGGGTCCTCTGTACCCCAATTCCATTTAATCATTTAACAGTCAGATTATGTTTCACAAAGGAATATTTACTTCAGAGATATTGTAAGAATAAGCATGCAAATATTCTATACCAATTCCAACATGGAGCATAATTTCCCTACAAATCACCTTACACTCTGGGGAACTGAAGGGGATTGGATTCACAATTTATTGGGTTCCTGTATATCATAGTCCCATCAAATTCCTAGTCCAAAGCCCTGCTATGGGCTTGAATCCCAGGCACTCTGGTTTCTAAGGGTTCTTTGCTGGGAATATCTGCCCATCCAGCCTGAAATCCTGGTTGGTTTTTTTTTTTATTTGTTTGTTTGTTTTTTTCCCATGGTTCAATTTCAGTCTGGTAGGGAATGCCATATTATCTGTACCTAGAGTTGAAAAGCACAAACTGAACATATCAAAGCAAAGCCCAAAACCACTTAGGGCAATAGGGTAAAAATAGGGAGGAGACAAAGATAGCTCTTCTTCCTTAACCACTTGAGTTCATGTTGTTCACTCTGTGGTTAAACAGGCACTTTTCTCTTTTTGGACTACAGCAAAAAAATAGCAAGAATGTCCCAGACTGGCAATTTTAAAGGTGAAGACTGTGCTGATCACATATTTAATGGAAATAGGTTACTCCCACTCACATGGTATGAAAATGAAGAATATCTTCTCCTAGAGGTTGATCCTTAGCACGCAGCTTCCTTAATGTCAGGGGATCTAGACATATCTGCTATCATTTTTATTTTATATTTTCCTGACAGCATTATCTCTGATAATAATATTTGTTTGGCATTAGCAAACATAAATATCAATAAATAATGACCATTTTTTTAAGTTTCTGAAGTTATTCTTTTGTTTTTCTGCTTTTGGTACTTCTATTTTCTCTTTTATCAATGTTGCTATCCTTCTAAGTGTGTTTTTTGCTGAGGTTTTAGCTTTTATGATTAGATTATTCCTTGCATCCTTGAACTCTCCCATCATCTGCAGAAAACTTTTTCAAAATTACCTGCCCACCTCCATCTCTACACATCTGAACTTACTTCTGAGTCTGAAAACCAAGCCTAAGTTTGGTATTTTCTTTCTCATGAGGCATTTTTAGGCAAGAGAGGAGAGAGAGGTAGCTTTAAAACAAGAGAAGCAAAAATTAAATAACACCTCAGAGAATCTTAGAAGCCCTTTACCAATCTCAGGGAATTAAGTCAAAGAACTGTCCACAAAACTAAACATCAATAATTGGCTTAGAAAAGGAATAATAATCACTTGGTATTGATAGAAGGGAAAGCAACTTGGGAAGAGGGGTTAGTCAAAAGCAAAACACTTGAGCATGGACAAATTGAAAGGAGACAGTAGGATAAATGGGGTGAGGGGAATAGGAGAGAAGTAAATACAGTTAGTAACCATAATTTATGAAAAAAAATTACAGCAAGTATCTCTGATAAAGGCTTCATTTCCAAAATATGTAGGAAACTGAATCAATTTTATAAAAATAAATTGATAAATGATCAAAGGATATGAACAAAGTAGACAAAGCAACTACCTATAATTACATGAAAAATTGCTCTAAATCACTATTAATTAGAGCAATACAAATTCAAACAACTCTGAGATACTAATTCTCACCTAGTAGATTGGCTAATAGAACAGAAAAAAGAAAATGACAAATGTTAGAGGGGATGTTGGGAAATCAAGACACTACTGCATTGTTGTTAGAGTAGTAAACTAAACATTCTGTAAAACAATTTGAAAATATGCCCAAGGGGTAAAAACTCACGCATATCTTTTGATTTAGCAACACTATTACTGGGTCTGTATCCCAAAGAGATAAAAAAAAGATAAAGGACTTTATATGTACAAAATTATCTATAGCAGGTCTTTTAGTGGTGGCAAAGAATTAGAAATTTAGGGGAATAGCTGACAAATTTATAGTATATTATTGTGATGCAATATTGTGCTATTATAAGAAATGATGAGCAGGATGCTCTCAGAAAAACCTGTACTTACAAACTGATGCAATGTGGAGTGAGCAAAATCAGGAGAGAATAGTATATACAGTTACAGCAATATCACAAGATGATCAGCTATGAATGACAGCTATTTGTGGCAAAACGATGATCCAAGACAATTCTGAATGCCTTATAATGAAAAATGCTATCTATCTCCAGAGAAAGAACTGCTGGAGTCTGAATGCAGATTGAAGCATATTTTTTTAATTTATTTTTCTTGGGGGTGGGGTTGGTTTTTTTTGGTCTATGTTTCCTTTCACAACATGACTAATATGGTAATGTTTTGTATGACTGCCCTTGTATAATCTATATCAAATTGCTTGCCTTCTCAATGAGGGGGGAAGAAGAGGAAGGGAGAGAATCTTGAGCTCAAATATTTATTAGAAAAAAAACCCAGCAAACGTTAAAAATTGTTTGACATATTGAGAAACAAATAAATATTAATTAAATAAATTCACAAAAATCATGCTTAGTTTGTGGAGCCATTCAAGTATGTCTCAGTGTTTTCATTAAGTAGACAGAATAGACAGATTGGTTTAATTGAGGAAAAAAGCCCAATCTCAGGGAAATTTTGCTGCATTCAAGTTACAAATAAATAATGTCAAAATCCTCCTATGGTACATGAAATAAAAACCCTAAACTTACTATTGGAGAAGGGAAATAAGGATAGAAACAACACTGACAAAGAAGGAACTCAAAATGAAGCAAAAACTAAATTGTAAAATAGCGTCAGAAATCTTAAGAAAATAAGTCATTGTTTGTGAAGCCTTAATTCCATGTGTTAGCCAATGTCAGTGCCATCATGACCATAAGACATGTTTCTAGGGGCACTCACACAATATATACACAACAACAACATTAGAAATTGCAGAGCAGGTATTCCAATCAGCAGAGAAGAAATCAAAATAAACCCCATTAGAAATAAAGAACAGTTATTGGCTTGAGAAGATTTTTGGTTTTGTTGTTATTCATTAGCTCTGAGAATAATCTTGTTGTTCACATGAGACTGATGACAAAAGGCAATAATTGTGAGATTGTTTGACACTAGGGAGTCATTTTATATGCATACTAATCTTCATAAGGCAATGGTCTGTGTAATTACCAAAAGGTAATACTTCATATTTCTTTTAAGAACATTAATGCTAATTCTGAATTATAAATGTCTCATATAATAAAGAATATATTGTATTCTTTTCATTTCTACTATACCTTGGGGGAGATAAGTTATATAACTCTGCACTCCTTGGGATCATCTATCTTCATATTCACCTTAGACATTTTTAACACTTCTGTAGCAAGTCTTTTCCCCACCCTAATGAGTTCACTACCCAACCTTAGATACTTACTTCCTTTGACAACTAATAAATTGTGTTGTGGCAAGTTCCTCAGCATCCTCAACTGTAAAATGGGAAATATCTGTCTTCCAGGATTGTTAGAAGGATTAAATGAGAAAATATTATAAAGCACTTAGCAAAGTTCTTTGTGGGTAGGCATCCTTTCTTTCCCTTTACATATCTAGGAGTTATAATGAAATCTCTACTAACCGGGAACATCCCCTATTCTTCTACTCATCATCTTTATTACTCTTCAGTCTCTAATTCTCTTTTTTTGGCCACCATTCCCCTATATATGGTCTCCATTAGAATAGGGCAGGGACTATGAGGCTTTTGTATTTTTACCTTCAGTTCTCAGATATATGGTAAACATTTAATAAATGCTATTCATTTATTCATTTTGAACAGTTCATTTGAGTGGACAAGAATACCTTCTAAATCCTTATTGTTTTTATTTTAGACCTAAAATCTTAATCTAAATGGTGATAAGAAAACTAAGGCCCAAGTCATCTCAATTTTTACTCCTTGACAATTCTATTAACAAAGTGATAATCTCTCAGGATTTCTTTTTCCATTTCTGTATAGTATGATAGGGAATGTCAATATGATATAGTAGAAAGAAAGAACATTCGTCTAAGTGTCAGAAAAGGACCCAAGTGCAGATTTTCATTCTGCTATATACAACTTGTGTGACCTTGGGCAAGTAATTAATTCATTTTGATTGTCTGTAAAATGAGGCATTTAAACTAAAATTTTATTGTAGGTCTTTATCTATGAGCCTAATGATCTTGTGATCCAATTTATGATTCTGTGATTTAACTAATGGTATTTTTATTTTTTTATTTATTTTTATATCTTTTAATTTAATAGAAAATAGAAAGACAGAAGAGAAAAATAAAACAAAACAAAACAAAACAGAACATTGTCATGGGCCCAGCAGAATGTCAGGGAGGATTCAAAATATAACAAGGAATTTTCAGTTCAAGAAAGGATATATAATAGTAAAAAAAAATTATACTTATGAGTATCCATATTTTCTTTATTTCCATGTCAGCTGTTCTTTTATTCTCTGCTGTGTACTTTTTTTAGTTTGTTCTTTTCCCCCTCACTCTACCATATTTGAATGGCTTTTTTCTTGTTTCTTGCAAAATTTTCTCTTAGATCTGGGTTTTTTTGAAATTTGGCAATAATATTCCTATATGTTTTCTGCTAAGGATCTCTTTGAGATGGTGATTGTTGCATTTTTTTCTATTTCTATTTTCCCCTCATGTTTTATCACTCCTGGACAATTTTCTTGGATAATTTCTTGTGTTATTGTGTCAAAAAAATTTTTTGGTCACAGCTTTCAGGTAATCCAATTATTCTTAAATTTTCTTTACTTGATCTGTTCTCCAGATCTGTTGATTTTCTTCTAAGATATTTCACATTCTGTTCTATTTTGTCATTCTTTATATTCTATTTTGTTATTTCTTGGTCTCATAGTTTCACTGACTTCCCTTTGCCAGTTTTCAAAGAGTTATTTTTGTCAAGATTCTGTATCTCCATTTCTAGTTGGATACCTTTTTTTTTCATAATCTTGCTTTTCTTGGATGGTTTCTATTTTTTTATTTTTTGGTTTTTCATCAATATCTCTTGCTTGATTTTTAAATTCTCTTGAGTTCTTTCATAAATTCTCTCTGGGCAGAGAGCCATTTCACATTACTCTTTGGGGTAGAAGAGGCTCTTTTTACTTGCATCCACTTCTGAAAATGAACCCCATCTTCCCTATTCCCAGGCTGAGGCTCCAGCCAAACTCAGATTGCCCCAGGAGTCTCCACTTAGTGTTTATGTAGAGCTAGCCTGGATGTGTTTGCATTTCACATGGGTTAAATTGGGTCTGAGGTCTTTTTTTTTAATCTTCTTGAGTTGCACCAGGAAGACTCCTGTTTTACCTCAAGTCTTCTGGATCTTTTACCTGTTCTGTGTTCGCTCTGAGACAAAAAATGTATTTTTTCTTTGTGGGAGAAATCTGGAAAGCTTGAAATTTACTGACCTATTCTGCTGTCTTCCCAGAATCCTCCACTAATGATTGATTCCACTATCATCTAGGACTTTAAATCAAATAAATGGAAACTGGGGAGCTCTTTTGCCTTGAAGACAACAACAGAAGTTCAGAAAGGACTTTAAAAACTTCAAGTGAAACAAGCATTTCTATATACATAAGAAAGGGGATTGCACTTTCTTATGCAGAGGCTGCTTTTCGTTTTAAGTATAATATAAATTTAACATTAACTTTGCAAGCTATTTAGATCCTGTTTCCTTCTGACTTCCTTCTATTCTATTTTATACATTAAAATATATACTTTGATGACCTTTTTTTTCCCTAGCAAACTCATCATTAGTTCCCTGTTTCCTTCCATTACTCTCCCTACCAATCTGAAGGGGAGAAAAACACATGTAACAAATATGGAGAGTTAAACAAAACAAATTTCTTCATCAGCCACATATAAAAATTCAATTACCTCCTTGTTAGGAGGTAGATAGCAGACCTTATCATTAGTACTCTGGAAACATGTTGGAATTAAATTTATCAGATTTACTAAATTTTAAAAAATTGTTTGATTTTATAATGTGAAAGTTATTGTATAAATTGTTTTCTTGTTTCTGCTCACTTTACTCTGCATCAACTTATAGAAATCTTTCCAGGTTTCTCTGAAATCATGTCATTGCTTATTTCTTATGGCAGATTCTGTTATATTCATATACCATAATTTTTCAGTTGTTTCCCAATTTATAAATGATTCCTTATTTTCCAATTTTTTGCTACCAAAAAAAGAACTGTTCTAAATATATGTACATATATATGTATATGTATCTCTATATATGTGAATATATAGAGATACATATATATGTATATATCAATCAATCAAAAGCATATATGTGTGTTTATGTGTGTATGTGTGTGTGTATGTGTATGTGTATGTGTGTGTGTGTATACCTTTTGGTCCAGCAATGTTCTACTGGGTTTGTATCCTAAAGAGATCATAAAGGAGGGAAATGAACCCACATGTACAAAACTCTTTGTGGCAGCCCTTTTTGTAGTGTCTAGAAATTGGAAACTGAGTGGATGCCCATCCGTTGGAGAATGACTGAATAAATTATGGAATGAATATCATGGAATATTATTGTTCTATAAGAAATGGTCAGCAGGATGATTTCAGAGAGGCCTGGAGAGATTTACATAAACTGATGCTAAGTGAAATGAGCAACAATATTAATATGTATATTAATATGAGAGTTCTTTTCCTCTTTCTTTGATCTTTTTGAGGTATAAGCTTAATAGTGGTTTCACTGGATCCAGGTTGTACACAGGTTGTTGTCTTGGAGGTCATAATCCAAATTGCTTTCCAGAAGGGCAGCAAAATGGCACATTGGATAGAGGGCTAACACAGAGTTTGAATCCACCCTCAGACACTTAATATTTCCTAGCCTTGTGACCCCCATGCAACCCAAGAAGACCAGAAGAAAGACCCCAGGTTAGGATTAGCCAGTGCATCTCCAGTTAGCAAATGCTTCCAGGCTAACTCTGTAGAAAAAAATTGAGTGGGAACTCCTGGGGCAAGCTGGGTTTGGCTGGAGCTTCTGCAGGAAACACAGAAACTTTCACCTCCTGCACAGGCTGGGGAGTTCTCAGTCTGAGTTCCAGAAGACCAAAGGAACCTTGACTGATTAGGAACACAGGCCAACTGTGCTGCTGAGATGCTGCCCTGGGTGATACTTCTCATTAAAAAAAAGATGACTGACAAAGAAAAAGAATAACTCCCCCATATAAACTTACTACTGGGAACAGGGAAGACTGGGGCTCATCTACAGAGGAGGTGAAGTGAAAAAAAAAAAAAAAAAAACCTTCCACTCCAAAGAGTAAAATTAAATGGCTCCTTGCTCAGAAAGAATTTATAGAAGAACTCAAAAAAGACTTCAAAAATCAAATGAGAAACATTGAAGAAAAATTAAATTAAACAAAAAGAAATCATCCAAGAAAAACAAGTTTATGAAAAAAAAATTAACCAACTAGAAAAGGACATACAGAGTCTTACAGAAGAAAATAATTCCTTGAAAAATTAAAATTAGGTAAGAGAAAGCCAGTAAAGTCTAAGAGACCTAGAAATACCAAAACAAAATATAAAAAAGAGGGTGAATGTGTGGGGAACAAGTATTTAACATATGATACATATTTGTAAGGCACTATGCTATATGATTATTAAATATTATCTCACTCAATCTCTACAACCACTCTGAGAAAAAAGTGCAATTATTATGTTATGCCTCAGTTTTCCTGAATTGTTCTGACTCATTTTCTCTGAATGGTTCTACCTCAGTTTCCCTGGTGGCAACCCCCTCTTCCTGGCCACAAGGATTGAGATAATTAGGATAGAGTTCTGGCCACTCTGGCATTCCAAAGAGTCATAAAACTCCAGATGACTCAACTCAAATACCTAGATGGCACTCTCTATCTTTCTGGCTCAGACTTCCTGTCTCCTGCTTTCAACCCCCAAGCTGTCAGAATTAAAAAGTTATGGTCCTTCCTGAAATTTTTATCCAGTGATCTGCCCCCACCCCTTGCGTTTGTTTTCCTGATTGTTGGAGCCTTATAAAAGTCTCTGGAATTACTTGCTCAATGCTGGATGCTTTGAGACAAGACTTCAATCCAGGTGACTGGCTATGGCTATGGCTAGTATGGCCAACCAGTTCAACTTCTCCACTATTAAAATATTAAAAACCTCTAATCTCTGTCTTACCTCAGTTTCTCCAGAATTATATTATCCCTATATTGCATTTGAGGAAACTGAAGCAGATACAAGTTAAGTGACTTGCCCAAGTTCAATCAACTAGTAAATGTTTGAGGAGCAGAAGTTAGATCCCAAATCTTTATTTTCCTTTTGTTAAGACTATTTGTGACTACTTTATTAGAACTTGAGATTACTCTTCCACTTGATAAAGACCTAGTTGCTCTTAATTGTTTTTGTCTTTAAGTGCTAAAGAACCAAGAGGGGAAAGCCTGGGTCTCTTTGACTATGTTCACTTTATTAGGCTGGAAAGTCTCATTTTCCAGCTTAGCAAGAGATACCGCTTTGGGGCTTGAGCATTATTACTTTTTTATTAAAAATTGACAGTAATAAGGTTTTCAAAATAGCAAGAAGGAAGGATAGCTCTTGTCTTAGACTCAGAAACCTTAAGTTTATGTTTTTTATGGCCAGCAGACTGGCTCATTTTGAAGCAGATTCTCAAGGCAAAAACTTTCTTCTTTCTTCCTCCACTCAAGAGAAAGGAGTAGGGTAAGTAAAGACCCCAAAAGATATATTTGCCTCAAATTTAGTCTCTAGGGAAAAAGAGGTTTGGTCTAGGAGATCCAGTTTCCACCACTATTTTTCTGGGGATGAGAATGTATGCCATCCTAGCCATCACCTTCCCTTCCATGGCATTTCTAGAAGATAATGTGAAATATGTTTTAGAGCACTATTTGATAATTGAAGATTAGTTTTCAAAGTAATATCTAAAAATAATTAAACCTGAACTCAAAGCTGTAAATAGAGTGGAGCAATGAAGATTGAGTACTGAGATCTTTCTTTTGGAAAATCAAGAATCCACTGGCCCACACCATGTGTTGCAATCACCCTAATTGTGTTGCCTGACGCACTAGACTAACCACTATACAATCACAGTTATTGTTGGGTTTTGTTCATCCTTTGTTCTCAAAGAAGTCCAATGAGTCATAAATGTGATGTCTTGATTTGAAAGTGAATTGGATTAACTGAGGCTGAGTTATGCAAAATCATCAGTCTCACATTGGAGTGCAGTGGGAAGACACAGGTCAGATCAACTGATGAGGTCTCCCTCTCATCAAAGTGGCACCCCTCTAAAGTGGTTCCCCTTCCCTCTTTATCCATTCCTTTCTTCTGCTGCCTCCTCCTCATAGCCATTATGAGAAAGTTTCAGTGCCAGCCTCTCTAGAGGAAACTGCTCCCTCCTCTAGTTCAGCTGTTTTTTGGGACAGACCATTCTCTCTGACATGCTAGTTCTATTCAAATGATTATTAACCAACTTCAGGAATTACTAATTATCATGCCAGACATGCAAGAGACTTTAAAAATCTTACTAAATTAAGACAACTCTGAGGTACCACTACATACCTCTCAAATTGGCTAAAATAATAGGAAAATATGATAAATGTTGGAGGGGATGTGGAAAAACTGGGACGCTAATACATTTTTGGTGGAATTATGAACTGATCCAACTATTCTGGAGAGCAATTTGGAACTATGCCCAAAGAGCTATCAAAATGTGCATACCCTTTGATTCAACAGTGTCACTACTGGGTCTCTATCCCAAAGAGATCATAAAAGATGGAAAGGGACTCACATATGCAAAAATGTTTGTGGCAGTTCTTTTTGTAGAATTGAAAAGTGAGTGCCCACCAGTTGGAGAATAGCTGAATAAGTTATGGTGTATGAATGTTATGGTATATTATTGTTCTAAAAGAAATAATCAGAAGGATGATTCCAGAAAGGCCTGGAGAGACTTATCTGAACTGATGCTAAGTGAAATGAGCAGAACCAGGAGATCATTATACATGCCAACAACAAGATTATACAATGATCAATTCTGATGGATATGGCTCTCAACAATAAGGTGATTCATTCACACCAGTTCCAATGGTCTTATGATGAAGAAAGCCATCTGCACCTAGAGAGAGGATAAATGGAATTGAATGTGGACCACAACATAGTATTTTCACTCTTTTTATTGTTGTTTGCTTGCATTTTGTTTTCTTTCTCATTTTTTCCCGTTTTAATCTGATTTTTCTTGTGCAGCATGATATTTATGGAAATACATATGGAGGAATTCCACAAATTTTAACATATATTGATTAGCTTGCAGACTGGGGGAGGAGGTGGGAGAAAAGGAGGGAAAATTAGAACACAGGATTTTGTAGGGGTGAATGTCAAAAATTATCCATGCATATATTTTGAAAATAAAATGCCTTAATTTTTAAAAAAGGAAAGAAATGATGAGCAGGATAATTTCAGAAAAACCTGGAAAAACTTAAAAGAATTAATGCTGAGTGAAGTGGACAGAATCAGGAGGATATTGTACACAGTACAGCAACCTAGTGCAATGATCAACTTTGATAGATTTTGCACTTCTCAGCAACACAACAATTGTTCTAAGACAATTACAAAATACTCATGATAGAAGATGCTATTGATTGCCAGAGAAAGAACTATGGAGTTTGAATGCAGATAAAACATACTATTTTCACTTTTTTGTTGTTGTTTTTTTTTCTTTCTCATGGCTTTTTCCTTTTGTTCTGATTGTGCTTTCACAACATGACTATTATAGAAATATATTTAATGTAATTGTATGTGCATAACCTATATCAGATTAATTACTGTCTTGGAGAGAAGAAAGAGAAGGGAGGGAAAGAAAAAATGGAAATCAAAATATTATAAAAGTAAATGTTGAAACCTAGTAAATTTTTTTTTAAATCTTGTTTAAAAAAAGTCAGAATGTCCTTTCTAATACAAATTTGTAGTATCTAGTTCTGCAGACTGTGTCACTTATAGATTCCCTTGCCTTAAAATTTTTGCAAATAGGCTTTGGCTAAATTTCTGCTAAGAGTTTGTGCCTTGACTGAAATCTGAGGTTCTTCATGCCTGGAATACTTCCCTAAATCTGGGAGGTGAGAACAACTGACTTCTATCATTTTTTAATGTTTCCATTGCTGCTTATCATGTGAGGAAAATGTGACCATTTCTTCCCCTGTTTATGTTTGAATGAAACCTGAACAATTGTTGAAATCAGGAATTTTTTTTAAAGTCAAGTGATCCTCTGATTCTAGGGATTTTGGAGGGGTACTATTTTACTTTTTCCCCAGTTACACATCCAGAAAAATTTTGAGTTCCAATTTTTTCTCCTTTTCTTCCTTCCTTCCCCTTTTCAAAAGATGGTTGGCAATTTGATATAATTTATGCATCTGCTAACATGTACAACAAGTTTCCTTATTAGTTGCAGTTGTGAAAAAAAAGAAACAGATCAAAAAAAAAAACCCACAAGAAAGAATAAAGGGGAAAAATGCTTTGATCTGTATTTCAAATCCATTAATTCTTCATCTGGATATGGATACTTGTCTTGGATCATTATGTTGCTGAGAGGAGCTGTCACTCATAGTTGATCATCATACAATATGGCTGATACTGTGCAATATTTTCTTGGTTCTGTTCATTTCATTTTGCATCAGTTTGTATAAGATTTTTCAGGTTTTTCTGAAATCTATCATTTCTTAATGCACAATAGTATACTCTTACATTCATATACCGCAGTTTGTTCAGCCATTACCCAATTGATGGGTATCCCCTCAATTCCTAATATTTTGCCCCAACAAAAAGGGATGCTATAAATATTTTTTGCTCACATAAGTCCCTTTCCCTTTCTAATGATTTATTTCGTATACTAATCTAGTAGTTGTGTTACTGGACCAAAGATTATGCACATTTTGGTTGCCCTTTAGACAAGGTTCCAAATTGGTCTCCATAATGGTTGGATCAGTTCACAGCTCCATTAACAATGCATTAATTAGTGTCTCAATTTTCCTACTTCCTTGCCAACATTTATCATTTTCCTTTTTTTTTTTTCCATAATAGCCTATCCTGATACATCTGAGGTGATACTTCAGAACTATTTTAATTTGGACTTTTCTAATAAAAAGTGACTTAGAACACTTCTTCATATGTCTAAGTTAGCTTTGATTTCTCCATTTGAAAGCTGCGTGTTCATATCCTTTGACTATCAATTGGAGAATGACTTGTATTCTTATAAATTTGGCTTAGTTCTGTATATATCTGAGAAATGAAACTTTTATCAGAAACACTTGCTGTAAAGATTGTTTCCCACGTATTTGCTTTCCTTCTAATCTTGTTTGCATTGAATTTGTACACAAACTTTTAAATTTAATTTAATCAAAATTATCTTTTTGCATTTCATAATGCTCTTTGTCTCTTACTTAGTCATGAATTATTCCTCTCCCCATAGATCTGACAAGTAGACTATTCCTTGCTCTTCTAATTAGTTTATGATGTCACCTTTTATATTTAAATCATGCACTCATTTCAACCTTATCTTGCTATATGATGTGAAATGTTCTATACCTAGTTTGTGTCCTGTTGTTTTCCATTGTTCTCAGCAATTTTTGTCAGATAGTGATTTCTTATCCCAAAAGCTGGAGTCTTTCTGTTATCAAATACCAGGTTATTATAGTCTTTGACTACTGTGTCTCATGTACTAAATCTTTTCCATTGATCCATCACTCTTGCTTCTTGATTGGTACCAGATAGTTTTTGATGATTTCTGCTTTATAATATAATTTGAGATCTGGTATTGCTAGGCCCCCTTCATGTATATTTTTTCTCATTAATTCTCTTGATATTATTGATCTTTTGTTCTTCCAAGTGAATTTTGTTGTGTGTGTGTTTTTTTTTTCTAGCTCTCTCAAATAATTTTTGGTAATTTAATTGTAAAATAGTGTAGGCAAAAATGTCATTTTTATTATATTGGATCAATTTACCCAGGAACAGTTGATATTTTTCCAGTTGTTTAGATATGACTTTATTTGTGTGAAAAATATTTTGTAATGTGCATATAGTTCCTGGATTTGTCCTGGCAAGTAGACACCTAAGAGTTAAATGAAATTTCTTTTTCTATCTCTTGCTGGAGGCTTTGTTGGTCATATTCATTCCAGGAATTCTTAATAATTTGCATCATGAGCCCCCAACAGCTCTATGGGGAAGCCTATAGAACTCATGTCATAGAATTATATATTTTTAATGTCTAAAATACAGAATGTCACAAAAGACTTAAGCCTTAACTCTTAATAACTTAAAACTCAAGTGACTCTTGGGACACCCTGATTAGTACAAAAGATTACAAAGTAAAGCAATTATATCAAAATACAGCTATCAAAATATTTTTTAAAACACTGAATTCATGAATCCCAAGTTAAAATTACTTTCTCCAGTTATTTTTTTAAATGTCCATTCTCTAGGGTTTATATGGTCAGGAATAAAGCCCATTTCTGGTATGACTAAACTTTTGCTTATCAATTATCTTTAAAAATAAAAGATGGCGGGACAGCTGGGTGACGAAATGAATAGAGCACCAGCCCTGAAGTCAGGAGGACCTGAATTCAAATGTGGTCTCAGGTGCTTAACATTTCCTAGTTGTATGACCCTGGGCAAGCCACTTAACCCCAATTGCCTCAACAAATAAAAAAATAAACAAATAAATGAATGAATGAATGAATAAAATTTAAGATGAGTCATTAGTCATGTGAAGCATTTATAGGCAACCATACCTGAAAAAATGGTTCTATATGAATATACCTAACTATAAATGTACTACATATAAACATAAATGGTAAACAACACATAAAGACATATCCATCCTAAAATGGACAGATAAGATATGATGGGATATTTTCAACAATAGTATGAAAGGCATTTTTGTGGATAAATGTTTATGATTGTCCAACTTCAAGATGTCATCTTAAAGGGATGCTGTTCTCCTCCCTGCCCTAACCCCAGCTTTTATTTTTACTGGCATATTGAGTTCTAGTATAAGAGAAGAGTTCATGATCAAAAAGATATTTAGGTGGTAGCAGTGGATAGAGTGTTCAGGCTGAAGTCAGGAAGACTCATCTTCCTGAGATGAAATCTGGTCTCAGATATTAATTATCTACCTGACCTTGGGACCTTGGTACCCTTATCTCCGTTTGCTTCAATTTTCTCATATGTAAAATGAGCTGAAGAAGAAAATAGCGTACTACCCCAATATCTTTGCCAAGAAAACCCAAATGGGGTTGTTGTTATCTCAATAATATCACAGATACAAGAAAGTACTAGTATTTGAAATTCCTCATTCTTGGAATCTCTAGAATATTTCACCTCTGAATAGTAATGCTGTTGTTTTTGATGATTATAATAATAATGGCAGCAACCTTACTATACAGTCTTCCCATTTCTCATCATAATTTGTCTATAACTGGCAGCTGAGTTGCATAGTAGAGAGAGCACTGAACCTGCAGTCAGAAAGATCTGGGTCCAATCTAGTGTCAGATATTACCAGTACATGATTCTGTACAAGTTAATAAATTTCTGTCTGTCTTAATAACAGTTTTCTTAGCTGTGGATAAGAGAAAACAATAATAGTATCCACCACAAAGGGTTTTTGTGATGATCAAATAAGATATTTGAAAAATACTTGGCACAATGACTGGAACATAATAGGTGCTAGATAAATGCTTGTTTCCTTCCTGCCTTCTATTTTCAAGTATATCTTCACTTGTATTAACAAGAAATAGTAATAGAGATTCTTTTTATCTTGGTGTTTTGGGGATTTGTTTGTTTGTTTAGTACTTAATTGCTTTTTCTGTCAAGATCAAAGATTTCATTTTCATTCTTAACTACTTTTGATCATGTAAAAAAAGAAATACACATTCTCAGAAATCCCAAGAATAATCACAGGTATGTATTTTGGATTACTGCCATATTGGCCAATTTTTCTTGTCCATTGTTTGCTTGGATTATTCTTTGTTTTGTTTAAAATATATAATAGCCTCCCTTGAGTCTCTTATTTTTTAGAATTTCCATTTTAAATTTCCTACTCAAGCATTTTTTTTGCATTGCTAAAGCTGCTGTGTGGGTGGTACAATATCCAGGTCATTGACCAATATGAGTTCTCAGATTAACTACAAAAGCTACCATGCTTACAAAGGCTAACATTGGCTTGTCTTTCAACCACAGGTTATTTGCCTGGACCCAAATAAGTAGCAAATTCCCATTTCCCCTTATTCTCCTAATCCCTGCCATACTCCCTTCTGTATTTTCTAATAGCCTTCCTTTTTGGTCTCCTCAGCCACCTATTATAGATATTTTGAAACTCAAATAAGTTTTCCAGATTTTCCAGCCTCAATTTAAAGTATTATTACCACAACTATGCATAACTAAGTCACCTACATTTCTCTTCAGATGTGGGTGTCTTATTTTAGATGGGGTGGCAACTTTATCATTGATGGAGAAATAAATTCTTCATTAGTTTTAATTTCCAACCTGAGATTTTTACTGATTCCTCAAGTTTTTCCTAGTCTCTTTTCCTACCAGCCACCCCTGCTTTAAGCAAAAGATTAATTTTGAATTTATTTATCTATGCACATGTTAAATTTTTCCAGTAACAATATTCAGGATAGGGACATATTCATTTTTGTCTGGACATTCCCAAAGACTAGGCCAATTCTTGCATATGCTGTGCACTTAATAAATACTTATTGAATTTAACTAAATTGAATTGAATTGAGTATGTTACAGAAATCATTACAACTCTCCCAGCTACTTAGAGATTCCCCCTATAATGCTTCATCTGTACTCTGTATTCTAAATGTAGGAAGATAGTACAAAGAATAGAGTGCTGGGCCTAGAGTCAAGGAAACCTGAGTTTAAATTCATCCTTATATATTTTCTAGAGTTGTGACCTTGGAAAAGTCTGTCTGTCTCAACTGTCTCAACAAAATAAAAATCATCTCACCTACCTCACTGGATTGTTATGAGAATCATATGGAAGAATATTTGTAGCAATTTGTTTTGCACTTTCTTTGTATAAAATTTTTGTTTTTATTTTCACTTTCAAATTCTCACTCTCCTTCCATCCCTTCCCCAGCCATTGAAAAAGCAAAAATTATGATTCCTATTATGTGTGTGTGTGTGAAGTCCTGAAAAATATTTCCATATTAGCTTTGTTGTAAAAATAATAAACACAAATAAAAGAAAAAACTGTGCTCCGATCTACATTGAATCCATCAGTTGGAAGAAGTAGATAATACTTTTCATCATGAATCCTTTGGAAAAGTCATAGATGGTTTTTGTATTGTTCATAGTACCTAAGTCTTTTGTGGTTAATTAATATCAGAATATTGCTGTCGTGTGCAGTGTTCTAGTTTAGCTCACATCATTTTACATTAGTTCATGTAAGTTTTCTCAGTTTTTCTGAAATGAGAGAATATTTGTGAAGTCCAGTGCCTGATACTTAATATGTGCATTTAAAAAATCTTGTTTCTTTACGTTACTCCACTTTTATCTATTCCAAACTATTCTTTCAGCAAGGGTAAGATAGGGAAATTTAATAAATCAGTGTTTTTGGTTAGGAAAATGTTGTTTCTCTTAGGGATTATGACTCTCTCCTTTGGTAGTGACTTTGGAGCCACTTTAGTACTAAAGAATAACAAAAATGTATGATATCGGGCATGTTTGTGCCTTAGAAAGACCATGGAGGAGATAATTAGATTCTGGTGTCACATGACATACAGTAGATGTTCCTATGTATCCTGCTGACGTATGACAATCCTTAAAAGGTAACTGGCTGTTTGGTGTTTCAAAGAACAAAATTAATATGATCCATGTATGTAAAAATCAAGAAGTGTCAATAGGGTGAACACAGACTTTTCCCCAAATCCCAGAATCTTAGAAGTATTAGGACCCCTTAACTTGTGGGGGGAAAGTACATTTAGGAAAAATAGAAAATAGAACTGCTTTATACTGTTAGCACTAAAATGAAAGTGAGAGACAGGCTCAGAGAGAGAAAGAAAGAGTAAAGAATGTGGGACAAATAAGAGAGAGAGTAAGAGACAGACAGATAGAAAGAAAGTTAAATAAGGAGGAAAGGACTCTATTTTAGAAAGAGTTTCTTTTTTAATTTTATTTTTAATTTATAGAATAAATTGAACTTTTTCATGACACAGCATGATAAAAAGATGATTTTATATGAAACTGCAAATCTTTTGGGCATGACTTGCAATTCCTTTCAAACATAGAACAAAATTATTATTTAAATTTATTTTTTTCTTCCCTCCCCAGACACATTTATTATATATGTGTATATATATATATATGTCTGTGTATATATATGTATATATATACACACACACATACACATACATAAAATGTAAAACTATTCTATATATAATATAAAATTTATACATATATATATATATATATTAGTTCTTTCTCTGGCAGATAATATCTTCCTTAGAAAGACTTTTTGCCTTTGTGAATACCTGAATTGAAGTCTGAACAGAATGTTCAGTCAATATGGCACAAGGGTAATAATTTAATTAAATTGATAACAAAGACAATAAAATCTGATTGACAGCTATGCAGGTAGTTGAGAGATTTGGTTGTTTCACACATAGATATACCCAAGTTAACCTAATCTAGATACCACAGCCCCCAAATGCATGTCAGTCAACATCCTGCATCACTGCTGTCCCTCCTATCCTTTATTCCATCCAACTCTATGTTGAAGTAGCTAAGGCTAATTTCTTTGGCTCTTTGTAACAGGAACTTAGCCACACTTCTGCTTTCATTGCAATATATCTATCCTATTGCAATATATCTATTCTACTTCTATCCATGAGAGGTCTATATGTTTTCCTTCATGAGACTTCCAAATGAATGACTTAATTGGAGAGGGGAAACATTTATTAAGATCTCACTATGTTTCAGAAATTGTGCTAAGTGCTGGGGACACAAATACAAAAATGAACTAGTCCCTGCTCTCAAAGAGTTCATGTTCTAAAAGAGAAGACAACACATATTGAAAGCTTCAGTTGCAAGTCAGGTAGAAATGTCTCATAGACCTTAGGGTGAAGCACTTAAAGCAGATACCAATGCCTTTTCTTTAATGACATTTCCATTTATAAAATTCTATCAGTTTCTAATGTTGAACCATTTGACAGAGCCAAGGATTCTGGTGGTTAAGAGCTTTATTTTCTGGTATGTGTGGCTATATCTAATGGTTAAAATTCTATATATGAAATCTCTGCTAGATATTTTTTAAAAATTTTATTTGTTTAATTTTTAATCTATGAAATAAAACAAGCATTTCCATGATATAGTAAATATTAAAAAATTGCAAATGAAACTGCAAATTTATTATGTGCAATTTGCTATTCCTTTTAAATATATGATAAAGCTAAAATGTAAATTTATTTTTTTCTCTTTTTCTTCTATCCGTCTTAGAGATGACTACCATTAGACACAAATTTTTACATATATACATATACACATATAATCATTCTATCCATTAATATATCAGTTTTTTCTCTGAATGCAGATATGTTCCATCATATGGTTTTTATAGTTAATTTGGATATTTATAATAGCCAAAATGATTATTATATATAAATTAATATATAAATATATTACATATAGAATTATTCTTAAGCGATATTGCTGTTAATACATATAACATTCTCTTGGTTCTGCTTATATTGTTCTTTATTATTTTCTGCAAATTTATGCATATTTTTCTAAGATCATTGAACTCATTTCTTTAAGCATAGTAATATCCCATCACAATCATATAGTACAACTTGTTCAGTCATTCCCCAATTGGATTTTTTTTTAAAGGATGGGTGGTAGTTTGGGGTGGATAACAGTGTTTCAATATGGTTCTCTCAGGAATAGCCTTAATAGATAGTCTTCTGAAGTTCACAATCCCAGAATAAAATTCTGCAAAAGCCTTAGATAAAAGATGTATGACCTTTTGTACAATCCGAGAAGACTCTGATTCTTCAAACCCATTTTTCTTTTTTTTCTTGACATTTTAAAATGTTTTCTCATCTTTTCAAAGCAAAAAAGCAACATTAAGTGATTGAATCTGACTGCTGAGACCTACCTCATAGCAAAAAAAAGCAAGTAACAACAAAATAGACTGATGTCCAAGTTGAAACCATTCTAGAATGAAATGTCAAGACAAAACAGACTGTTCAAAAACATGCATTTATTAAAATTTAAACTTATTTTTCTGAAAAAAAATGAAAAGAAAATCAGTTTTGTCACATACTTTACTGATGAAGTGAGATTTCTATAAACCTCACAATGTTATCCAGTTCTCAAGCTTTTATTGTTTACTAGGTGCAAAGTACTATGGTGGTGTCAGAGACAGAAATACAGAAGTACATAGTTTCTTCAAGTCAAGCATGAAAAATGAAGTATGGAAGAAGAAAATAGAAGTCTAGACCATAATGTGCTGAGAGAAGATGCTTTTAAAGGATGGAATCTTAGAAGTCTTCAAGGATAACTTCGTTCTTGAGTTCTACCCTGAAGGACATTTTCAACAAGATTAAAAGATTATGTGTTGCTGGCCTGGGAAAAAGTCAAGCTCAAATAATGGAGTTGGGACAATGCAGAATGATCATTGGTTCAGAGGTTTAAAAATAAAACAATCTCATCTTACATATGAGAATAGCTCAGAGTTGTTAAAGACTTATTCTAGGATGGGCAATAGTATCTGAGACAGGATTCCAATCCAGTTTTTCTGATTTCAAATTTAATTCTCTATTCACTATATCATCATGCTGCTTATCTCAATAAGATCAACAGCTAATAGTCTCATTTAGCTATAATTCAGATTGTGTGAAGGAGAGTAAAAAGTCAATTAAATATTTATCATTTATTAAATATCTCATAATCCAAGCCCCATTTTAGGTACAGAGACAAAACTGAAGGCTTCTATTTTCCTGGATCATATTTTACCTTTGATCATATTTGTCTCTCTATGTGCCCCATTGTATTCCTTGACTTTGAAGGGAATGTCATTTTTTCCATCAATGGAGTTTAAAGTCTACTGGATGATATAATGTATTTTATCATACCCTTACCTACAATGCTCTTAAAAGCTTTTTTTTTCTTTAGGATTGCTGAACCTTCCCAAGAAATTTCAAGGTTTACTGCTAGATTTCTTTCATAAGGACTATGCCTTTGTCCAAAACCACTCATACTCTCATTATTTGGCTACTAATAGGTTCTAGGCAAAGCTCCATTTTGTCATTGGGTCCTGCTTGACTCAAATTGAAAGTAAACAGCAATCATTTGTGCTTTGCCTAGAAACCCTGAGAGTCTTCCCCTCCCAGATTGATTTATTTATTTGATTTTTTTTTAAATTAGGTGAAAGAAGAGATTCTTTGCCCCAATTGTTATCCAGCCTTAATCATTGGATGGGTGAGCAGGGCTGAGTCCAGCTCCCCTTTTTCTACCCTTAAATTGCTGTGGGCTTGTTTCTACATGTAGTAATTAATCCCAAATAACAATAAAAAAATCTTACAATTTTCATAAGTGATAGCTAATCTTAAAATTCATATAACTATAATCTATCACAAAAACAAATAGGAATTTCATGTAATTTACAGTTGTAAGAAACAAAATATCTTACCAAGAACTCCACAGAAGAATGCAGGAAAGATTTATTTTGCATTCTTGCAAGATGCCCAGGTGAGTAGACACAACTCCGAAGGCAATATTTTATTTTCTAACCTGAAGCACAAGTTCCTCCCTTGATTCCCCATTAATTGGATGTTTCAGAAGTTACTAGACATGAATTTTCACCCCTCATTACATAGCCAGTCCCTTCCCCCAAAGAACTTTCCATTCTAAAAGGGGGAAGGGTAACAAAGGAGAGCTAAGGGCAAAGAACAAAAGATTCTTTTCAAATCTCAGCCCCACACCCCCTGATTACTGGCATCCCTGCCTCCAAGAAGCTTACTTTCTTTTGGGCTAAGATAAACCTCCACCCTTGATTATTCTTTGATGTCCTTGTAGGTTTTTCTAATTTAAGTTTCATTTCTCCAGATTAATTTTCTATAGAAACCAAATAAACGTCCATCCATTTCTCACAATTTCCCCTCTTTCTTTTTTTCATAAAATTTTTTCCACATCATTTTCTAATCCCTCAAATTTGGCTTATACATTTTTATATCCCACTTCATAAAAGTCTATTAACCCCTGCACAGATCTCTTCCCTAGGATGGAAAATTAATCCCTGAATTCTCTGCTAATTCTTCTGACAGGATTGTACTAGGAGTGAAACTACCTCCAACTGAACATGTTTCCTCCTTTTTGCCAATAACCTTTCTAGATTCATTCTACTTTCCCATGCCATTCTGCTAGTGGCATCTAGCTACTCTGATATTCCCTTCACTGCCTCTCTGGTACAACTTATCCAGTAATATTTATCCATCAGAGTAGGAATGACTCGAATCCAAAACTAAATTCCTAGCCTTGAATTCATCAGTTACTATCCTTGACTTAATTCTTCCTGAGATAGTCTTGCTTTCTTCACTGAATGCCAGAATAAAAGGAATAGCCAATTGGTTTGGTGCACAGGTGCCTACTCAGTTCCAAGGCAAAGCAGGTTTGATTGAGAGTGCTACTTTCACAATAACACCCAGCATTCCCTTAGAAATGGCCAGAGCTACCATCAGGTACCTTCCAGACTCAGGTGTATGCCATTTTTCTTAGATTTCTAATTCCTAGATTTTTGGAATCTTTCATCTTGCCATGACAGGCAAACTGATCTCCAAAGCTAAGGGCTCATATAGCCTGCTTTTTTTTCCTTCACCAAAGGAAAAGGTAGAAAAAAGCACTGCAATTCTCCCCAGGAATATTATTTTGGGAACAGGAGGACCTTGCACTTGAAATCACTCTTGTGTTTTTCCATACCAAAAGGGAATGGTATTATCTGGGCATAGGATAATTTGTACCACAGACATAGAAATTGCTTTTTGTTCAAACTCTTTACAGAGTTTTCTACCAATTCTACCCAGATAGAAATTCCCATTGATGAAACAATCATAAAAAACACTAAAATCTTCTTCTCTAAATTGTACTAAAGATGTTTCAACTTTAGTTTCAATAATCATGTCTATCGCTTGTCTTAAGTCCTTGACTTGATTCCAAATCTTCCTAAGAGATCTATTACATCTATTTGTAACTTACTCTTTGATCTGTATTTTCTAAATGTCCAGCCCTTTGTAGCAAATCAAACATTATTCCAAATTGGGCAGTCAATTCCATAAAATCCTCTTTATTAGGACACAAATACCTATTGTAACTACTTGTCTATAGCTAGTCAAGCCTCTATAATTTGGTAAGTATCAAACTGAATTGTTTGTGGGGTATCTTTATCAGTAATTTTAACCCAAATCTTAATCTGATGCACTCATCCTAAATCCCAAATACAACTATAACAGGGGAATAGCATTAATCATCTATACCCTCTCCCCTTCCCAAGGGAAGCACTGGGTAATTTGGGGTATATTTACCAACCAGTTCCATTCCTTCCTAAATAAGTGGGGCCCAAAGTCATTTGGAGTATGGGGAAATGATTTCATTTTATGAAACTACTTCATGCTGAGAATGGGTATTGAGCTAGGCCATCCTATAAGGTCCTATTTGGAGGAATTTGAGCTGATTGAAGATCCAGTGGGTTTAGAAGAAAACAAACTTAAGAGACAGAGTGAGAGAGCATTAAGAACAGAATCCTCATTCTTGGGAGATATGCTTATATCATCCCTGAAGATTCTGAAGATACTCAAAAGCAATTTTTGAAAGAGGAAATCCCATCAGAATAACAGGTATTCACAAAATCCTTCCTTCATAGATCTCATTTACCTGTCTAAAGCAGGATATTGAGATAGATATTCTACACGAGGCATATGTAAAGCCTCTCTTCCAGTATTTTTTTTTCCCTAGGTAAGTATTCCTCTACTGGGAGAGTACAAAATAAATTGACTAGAAGTTTTTCATATCAAATAAGTTATTCAAAAGAAAACATGTTTGTGCCACAGGATACATTATACAAACAAATGTTATTCCCACATTAGTAACAAACTTAAATAAAATTGACTTTCCCATTGATGTAACAATGTTCCATAAGATACACTAAAAATCCTCTTCTCTAAACTGTACTAAAAATGTTTCAGCTTTAGTTTCAATAATCAATAAAGTAACAGGTCCCACCGACAATTATATCAATTGTTCTTACATTTTGAAACCTCTACAGACCTTATTTCATATAGACATATACATCTAGCAACAGATAGATAACTAGGCCAAATACTCATTATCTAATTATACTACATATTTTCAAATTGAAAACAGCAAGACCTGAAATACTTGTATTGTGCTCATGGTTTCTACTGACCACTTGTTCTGATTATAGAAATTTCCTTTGAGGAAAAAAGCAAGGGCTTGATTATACCCAAATTCAAAACTCAAAAGAATCAGCTACAGTCCCAAGAGATTTTATCTCTAATAGGAAATTCTGTAATTATAATTTAGGGCTAGAGACATTATTTTTACTCCCATGAAGTTGCAATAAGCAATAAAAGTTTGCCACAACTCACATACATAGAAGATTTTGTTTAACATCTTTAACATGTTTTTTTTTCTTCTTGAGTTTAAATTCCTTCTGGTGCAAGGACCACTCAGAAAAAGCTTTCTATATAATAAACAAGCTTATAGATTCTTAGTAAACACATTCCTTGTTTGGGAACTATACATCCCAAACAAGTTCATTTCTCAGGGTTGATGACTTGCCTACAATGATGATTTAAAGGTAATTGGCAAGCTTACAAATAAGGGGAGTTTTCTGTTGCCCACCCCAACTATAAACTTCCGTGGGATATGCTGTTTGATACCTTCCCCACCTCTGTGAAGGAGGAAAAATGATGCTGTACACCATAATACTTGAAAGTGAATTGTTAAGGCTTTCAACCTCATCACTTTTGTTCCACACAGAGTAATTACTAATTTTAAGTTTAGCATGATGACAATAACTCCAAATAACTTAGTTAACAATCTTAGAATTTTCATAAGTAACAATCAAATAGTCTTAGCTGTAATTTCCTCTTAATTTTCCAGCAAAAATGGAAATACCTAATTCCCCAACTTACTTTTACAAAACATTTATAAAATAGGATTAGTGAGGCTGAAGAAACAAACTTTTTATCTTCATAACCTTATCAATTCCTTTTACAATCAATCTTTCTTGTCCCTTGTTTTTAACCACCTTTTTTTTTTAAACTTTCTATAAAATTTACAAATTCTACCCTTTAAGTATATTTCTTTTTTAAAGGAAGAAAGCAAGACAAACCTTAAGATACAGAATATAGGTAACATATAACTTTAGAACAAATTTCATAAAAGTTATACCACATGTCCAGCACAGCTGACAAAATTTTAATGTGTAACTTATATATTTTTTACAAATGGCCCAATATACAATTTAGAAAGCAACAGAGCACCTTAAATATATTTCTTCTAATTAGGAGATACAAATATGTGAACTCTTTAGTTGTTACTAGAAAACTCTTTTAATACCTTTTTTTTACTTAAAATCAAATCAAATTCAAATTTAAATTTCTAGTAGCAATACTTTAATATTAATGCACATATATTTCTAAATTTTATTCCCAAATGCATCAGTCAAAAGTAATTCTATCATATGCCATTTAAATTCAAATACACCATAATTTAGTTCATATTTTGGGGAGAAAACTCCTCTTCCTCTCCCCCCTCAACAACTCTATCTTTTAGGCTCCCTGAAATCTTTGAAATGGCAGTAAACTATGAGACCTGAGATGGAGACACAGGTTTCTGAAGCAAAATGGCAATGGCTCCTATCTCCCACCAAGTGTAAAGTGGATTTCCCTAGATTTCTCCAAGCCATATGGAGATAGGCTGCCTCCTTTTACAGAACCCAGAGTCCCCTAAGAAGACTTTTGAGACTTTGGAGGGGGTTAGGGGATGTAGGGACCCAACTAGTGAGAAACTGAAGCTGACCAGAGTATGGGGCTTTAGGGGAACCTAGCATTCTTTGCAGAGGTTGGACTGTACATAAGTCCACATAAAGCCACCCTGCTCATTCCCAGTAACCTCCAGGGAGAGAAGCTTAAAAGTTTAACTTTTAAGAAAAATTCAAGTTTGTTTGAATCAAGATGTCTAGCAGACAAACAGAGACTTATGGAGATACCAACCAAGCATTTGTAACTCAGTTGACTGAAAGAAAAATAGAAGACAAAACACACTTACATAGACACAAAAACAAACTGCTTTTAAATTCCTTTTCTTTCTGTCTAGTACAGAGTTGTTCCTTCCTTACTTCCTGAAGAACCTCTTCTCTTCTGGAACCCCTTTTCTTTATTTCTTTACTAAAGTTTCTTGTAAATATCTCTTGTACAGATCCTCCCTGTACCCTAGCATGGAAATCTCCATACTCCCATGATCCCAGATCATTAACATTTACTCATCTTTAGATTTCCTGACATCCCTTGTCTTTTAAGACTATATGAGAGCTATGCCCCAGGGGTTCTACCCCTTAGTGCCATTAAATTGTCCATTTTATCAATCTGCCTGACACCTCAGACCCTCTAGGATGACCCCAGACACCAAAGGTTTACAATCCATGTTCCTACTCTTGGTCTATGCACAGAGTTGCCTGGCTACTGCAAAACATACCCTTATTTCCCTTTCTGATTTACTGGATTCATCAGTGACCTTATTTACCAACATGGTTCTGGGTTCTTGGACAGATTATGAGTGGGGGAAGCTGGAGCCAAACCACTAGCTATTGAAATCAAGGGGGTGAATCTCCTTGTGCTTCAACAGGCGCCATCCCCAGTTCCTAATGTCTGCACCTTATTTGTATGAAAAAAAATATCTTACCAAAAACTACACTGATTTATTGATGGATGCTGAAAAGATTTATTTTGGTGCCTACCAGCCTTTTTTGTAGTGGCAAGAAACTGGAACCTGAGTGGATGTCCATCAGTTAGAGAATGGTTTAATAAGAGAATGGTGTATGATGTCATGGAATATTATTGTTCTGTAAGAAATAATCAACAGGATTATTTTAGAGAGGCCTGAGGAGACTTACGTGAACTAATGCTAAGTGAAATAAGCAGAACCAGGAAATCATTATGCATGGCAATAATTCATCAATTCTTCAGGATGTGACTCTTTCTAACAATGAGATGACTGAGGCTGGTTCCAATGATCTTGTGATGAAGAGAGCTATCTACACCCAGAGAGGACTGTGGGAACTGAGTGTGGATCACAACATAGCATTATCACTCTTTTTGTTGTTGTTTCTTGTTTTTTGTTTTCTTTCTCATTTTTTTTCTTTTTGATCTGATTTTTCTTGTGCAGCAAGATAATTGTATAAATATGTATACATATATTGCATTTAACATATATTTTAACATGTCTAACATATATTGGATTACTTGCCATCTAGGAGAGAAGGTGGGGGGAAGGAGGGGAAAATTTGGAACACAAGATTTTGCAAGGGTCAGTGTTGAAAAATTATCCATGCATATGTTTTGAAAATAAAAAACTTTAATAAAAATATGTTATATATACACATATATGTATATACATATGCATATATATATGCATATACATATATATATATATTTACACACATTATATATATGTGTGTAAAGAATAGATGCCTAGATGAGTAGATATACCTTTGAAACTCCAAAGCAACATTTTATTTCCTATCCTGAAGTACAAATTCCTCCACTGATTCTCCAGAAGTTACAAGACATGAATCTCCACCCCTCATTACATAGCCAGTCCCTGCCCCTAAAGAGTTTACTTTCTTTTGGGGAAAGGTAACCCTCCACATTTGATTATTCTTTGATGTCCTTGTGGGTTTCAATTTTCTAATTTGTTTCATTTCTCCAAATTAATTTTTTGTGAAAACCAAACAAACGTTCATCCATTTCTCACACAGTCATGTTTGAATTGAGAAGCATAACAGGCAAACTGAGACATCAAATGGAGACACAAAATAAATGTTTTTTAAATCCTAAATGACCACATATTTTCCTTTGTAATTTAGCTGACTGAGAGACAAGTATAGAAGAATGTGCGCGCGCGCGCGCGCGCGCGCACACACACACACACACACACACACACACACACACACACATTCCTTTTCTTTCTGTGTACAACAGAGTTGTTCCTTCCCTACTTTCATCTCTTTTTAAGAGGAATGTATTCTGGAACAGTCTCTTCTCTTAGAGCCCCATTTCTTTATTCCTCTTCCCTAGAGTTTCTTGTAAATATCCTTGTGCAGATCCTTTCTGCACTTCAGTGGGAAAATTCTTCATACTCTCATAACCCCAGACCACTTCAATATTTACTCAATCCTAGATTTCCTTCCATCCTTTATTTTAGGACTATCTGGAGGAATGTCTATAGAGGTTCCCTTGTTATCCCTTTATTTTCCTGATGCCATTAAATTCCCCATCTTATTTATTTGTCTGAGATCTCAGATCCCCATAAGATGCCCCAACCACCAAAGGCAATACTACATAGTCCACCTTCTTACCCTTATACACAAAGTTCTCTGGTTGCCAAGGAACCTACTTTCTTATTCCCTTCTAATTTCCTGGATTCATCAGTAGTTTTACTCACAATGTGGTCCTGGGATCTTGAACAGTGTATGAGCAGGGGACACCCAAAGCCAATCCATAAGAC
The DNA here is from genome assembly GCA_023553655.1 of Myrmecobius fasciatus. Classification (NCBI taxonomy): domain Eukaryota; kingdom Metazoa; phylum Chordata; class Mammalia; order Dasyuromorphia; family Myrmecobiidae; genus Myrmecobius; species Myrmecobius fasciatus. The sequence continues at coordinate 255,987 of JAJPUD010001737.1, read as the reverse complement.
TGTTGAAATGAATGGAGTGCATCTTCTCATGCTTTTATAGAGTTTGTCCCTAATTCATGATATCTAGATCTCAGAGTCCCTATCTGTAAGAAACAAAATATCTTAACAAGAACTTTACTGATTCACTGATGAATGCAGGAAAGATTTATCTTATATTCTTGCAAGAATGAGTGCCTGCTAGTACATTAACTACTACAAACTGCAATATTTGAAACTGCAAAGGCAGTGTTTTATTTCCTAACTATTAAGCACAAGTCCCTCCCCTGATTCTCCAATAATTAGGTGTTACAGAAATTACAGAATGTGAATCTCCACCTCTCATCATATAGTCAGCCCCCAAAGAGCTTAACAGTTTTATGAGGGGAGGAAACTGTGAAGGGTAAGGGGAAAATTCCAAAGATTATTTTTCAAATCTAAGACCATCACCCCTGATTACAAAAGTCAGTTCCTGACATATTCTTTCTTTTATTAGAGCTTTTTAATTTTCAAAAGATATGCATGGATAATTTTTCAACATTGACCCTTGCAAAACCTTGTGTTCCAAATTTTCCCGTCCTTCCCACTACCTCCCCTAGATAGCAAGCAATCCAATATATATTAAACATGGTAAAAATATGTGTTAAATCCAATATATGCATAGATATTTATACAGTTATCTTGCTGCACAAGAAAAATCAAATGAAAAAGGAAAAAATGAGGAAAAAAATAAAATGCAAGCAAACAACAATAAAAAGAGTGAAAATACTATGTTGTGATCCCCACTCAGTTTCCACAGTTCTCTCTCTGGGTATAGATGGTTCTCTTCATTACAAGATCATTGGAACTGGTCTGAATCATCTCATTGCTGAAGAGAGCCAAGTCCATCAGAATTGATCATTGTATAATCTTATTGTTGCCACATGCAATGATTTCCTGGTTCTGATCATTTTACTTGGCATCAGTTCATGTAAGTCTCTCCAGGCCTCTCTGAATTCATCCTGCTTGTCATTTCTTATAGAACAATGTATTCCACAATATTTATATACCATAACTTATTCAGCCATTCTCCAACTGATGGGCATTCACTCAGTTTCCAGTTTCTTGCCACTACAAAAAGCAGCTGCCACAAACATTTTTGCCATGTGGATCCCTTCCCTCCTTTAAGATCTCTTTAGGCTATATCTGGCTTATATGCTTATGGGAGAAGATAAAGGGAGCAAAATCCAGAGGATTCCAATTCAAATCTAAAACCTCCACCCTTGATTGCATTCTTTGATGTCCTTCTGGTTTTTGATTTTCTAATTTAAGTTTCATTTCTCCAACTTAATTTTCATATCTCTATGGATACTAAATCCCCATCCATTTCTCACAATATTAACTGACATACCCCTGAAGTGGCGAATGCTGACATTTTTAACATGAGACATATGATCAAGGAATGGGAACGTATTAAAGAGTGCATATAGTGGGAGTGGGATGATATGTTTGACTCTGAAGGGTCTCCTCCAATGGAAACTCTGAGAAAGAGGAGGAGGTGGGGCAAGATTACAAGGTATAACTGTTTCCTCTGATGTGTATGAATTGTGAGGATAAACTCATATAGAGTTTTCATACCCACTTCTGCAGGAGTATATTAAAGATTTAAACTGCTTCACTTATTCTGAGCCTGTTCATTTATTGTACCCTTTGGGATGCAGTACCCCCCTTTGGGGGGTTCTTAGTATTTTTTTCTAACACTCCCAAGATATCTTGGGGTTTAATGTTTAGATATCTTTCTTAAAGACCAGGTCTTAAACCAAAATCAATCTAATTCTAATTGACCACCAATAGATCTCAGGCCAATCCCAATTTGGTGGTCATTGTTTGGGTCCTGCTTGACTCAGATTGAATGTAAATAGCAATCTTTTCTGCTTAGACCAGAAACCTGAGAGTCTTCCCCTCCCATATTTATTCGTTTAGATTTTTTTTTTTGACTAGGTAAAAGAGGAAATTCCTTGTTTCAGTTGCTACCTAGCCTTAATCACTGAACAGGTGTAGCCTCAGTCAAACTAAGACCTGTTGAAGATCTTAACTTAAAAAGACAAAGGTCTCCCATTGCATCCAGGACCATCTCCAGTTGTTCTGATCTATATCTGTCCACTGGATCCAGATGACCTTGGAGGGAAAAGTGAGATAGGTGACCTTGCACAGCTCTCCCTCACTTCAATCCAATTTACTTGCTTGTCATGGCATCCCCCCCACACACCCCCCGCCATATCATGGTCCTTTTTGAGAAGAAAGGACAAACAACAACAACAGCAAAATTGTGTAGTTTGACTAAGCAGAGTATGTGAAGGTAAGTGAAAAGATTATAAAGATTGCTTAGATTCACATTGTAGGGGTTAGATTAAGGAGCTTACATCACATGTCATGGAATCATTAAGAATTTTGAATAGGGAAATGGCAGGGTCTCATTTGCACTTTATAAAACAGTTTGGTCAGCTATTTGAAAGGTAGATTTGAGAAATGGGAGATTAGAAGCAGGAGGATTGTTTGGGAAACATGATATTGGTCTACATGAAAGAAAATGAAGTATTGAACTAAGTAATGGCAGTAGGGGAGATAGAGAGATCTGAGAACCATAGACAGAGATAGATGATAAATGGAGCCACAGGAACAGATGAGATTGCCCATAGGGAGAGTTTATGGAGAGAAGAGAGCACAGAGAGAGCCTGGAGAAACACTCACCCTTTGGGGCAGAATGGCAAAATAATTCATATCACAGTCCTTAACATAAAACATATTATGTGCAAAACATTCTGCTCATCCCTGGGGATGAGAAGATGGAAAATAAGTAATTTTAAGATGCTTACAATATAGCAGGAATGATAAAACATGTACATAAATAATTATAATCTAAACTGGTATATGAATAAGTGTATAGAAACATAAAATCAAGGCATGAAAGATTAAAAGAAGGAATAATTCCTTTAAACTAGGAGAATCATGAAGGACTTCACAGAGCAGTTAGATTTGAGACAGACTATGAAGGAAGAGGAGAATTTCAAAAGATGAAGATATAAAGTTGGGAAAAGGAAAGAAAGAGGAAGGGAAGGGTCTGTTTCTGGTATAAGGAGACTGAATATATTTTTGGTCAAGAAACAGAAACAAAGAAGGTTTTGCTACTGATAGGTATAGAAACACAAATAAAAACTCAGGTTAACAGGTTAGAAAATGTTGACATTGACCTTATCTCCTTGGTATATTTTTTGCATTACCTCAGATTCACTTTTGGGGGTGAGAACTTTCTCAGTTGTGACTGCTGTGGAAGAGAGGGCTACAGAAACTGGGAATCTAGTGGGTCTCATATCCATAAGGATGGCCATCCTTGGATGGTGATTATAAGAGTTGTGCTAGAAACAAAGTCCATGGTGTAAGGAGTCGCTGCTTTTCCTGAGATTTTTGGGATTATCCAACCAGAAACTGGTAGGGGGGTGAGGGTGATAGTGACAGGGACATAAAGTCCTTCTCTGTATGGATCATATATCCATGCAGTGGGTAAAAAGACAAGTTAGAAGCAATCAAAGTTCAGAGGTGCAGAGATACCTTGCTATTTCCAGGGTTTGGGGACTCTGAAAGGAAAGAAAGAAACAAGCAATAAGTTCTTATTATGTGACAGGCAATGTGCTAAGAGCTTTACAAATATAAAATCATTTCATGTTCACAACAACTTGAGAAGAGGGCATTATTTTTATTCCCATTTTATGGCTGAGAAAACTGAGGCAGATATAAAGTTAATGACTTATTCAGAGATACACAACTCATTAAGTATTTGAGGCTGGATTTAAGTTAAGATTTTCCTAACTCCAGGCCCAGGATCCTCATCACCTCCCCTCAAGGTCTCTTGTTCCTTCATCAGGGATACCTCATCTTCTCCTTCAGTGGAAGACAGCTAGTCAGAAGTTGGTAAAAGGCAGTTAGTCTCTTCTCCAGAGGGATTGTGCTCCTGGAATGGAGCTGGCATAGAATCAAGACCAGAAATTTTGGGGGTACTGCTTATTCTTGGACTTACCTGTTATGGGATTGTGTCAACAGTTGATGGTGTTGGTGGGAGGGATGGTAAAACTACTCTTTTTGTGGTCATTGTGACTATGAGAGTTAAGAAGCAAGGCTAGGGATGTGGAAGGCACTCAATCCCAGAGTTATTTCACTGATACTCTTTTGGGTTGAGTCCTGCACAGCTCCACTGAGGTCCTAGGGGAGGGAGTGGCCAAGGTGGTGGTCATGATGGTATTGTTGAGGTTCTAAAAGAGACCCCAAGAGATTGGGGTTGCAGACTGGCCATGTGAGGTGTCTCAAAAGAAGTTGCAGGCTTGACCCCAAGTCCAAGTCAAGGGGCAAAGTTTACTATATATATATATATATATATATATATATTTTTCCCCTGAGGCAATTGGGGTTAAGTGACTTGCCCAGGGTCACATAGCCAGGAAGCATTAAGTGTCTGAGACCAAATTTGAATTCAGGTCCTCCTGACTTCAGGGCTGGTGCTCTATCCACAGATAGAGCTGCCCCAAAGTCTATTATAATTGTAACACCATTTGAAGTGGGCTAAGTTCCAAAAAGATTTAGCAAAGAACTAGGAGCAAGAAGACAAATTTTTAGGAAAAGACAGGGAGACTGGGTTCTTCATGTCACTGATATGCTAATTTTATGACTCAGAGGTAGAACTGAAGAGTGGTCTCTTCACTATTGTCTCAGGAACTTGGTTATCACTGTTTGTAGGACTATTCTAAGGCCAGAAGACTTTAGGATTAATGACAAATTGTTAGAACAATAGTATTCTAAGGTCAGGGGAGGATCACTGCTATATTTCCCTTAGAAGCTGTATCCTCTTCAGTATGAGTGGTTTGACTTACTTGATACTTGCTGTCTCTTGTCTTTCCCTCAGGACAAATTAATTAGTAACCTTCCTTGGTGGTGCAGTGGATCCAATGCTAGGCCTGAAATCAGACTCATCTACCTGAATTCAACAATGGTTTCAGACACTTTCAAGCTCTGTCATTGTGGATAAGTCATTTAACTCTCTTTGTCTCATTGTTTTCTCATTGATAAAATGAGCTAAATAAATAAAATGAGCTAAAAAAGAAAATAACAAACCACTCCAGTGTCTTTGCCAATAAAACACCAAACAATGTTTACAGACAAAACTGCAAAGCATTCAACAACAACAATACAAGACTAAGTATTATTAAGTAGGACTGTTGTCCTGACTAGGAAAAGAGTGGAAATAATTGTAAATTGCAGAAACAAAGAGTATACTCTTCCTCACTTTACATAGTACAGAAGCCAGTTCTCAAGATGGACTCCTAAATATTGAGCAGGAAAGTATTTTACTCTCACCCCAATTAATATATTTATAATGAAGATAGTCATATAAATCACCAAATCTGTAAATCAATGGACATGATCAAGTTTTGATCCCTTTATCAAATGGCACCTCCAACCATAAAATAGCAAATGTTGAGGAATTTTGCTACAAACCTACAATGTAGGAATAAGTTTTGAAAGATTTGAAGATCCTGAGACTGAGGGGTTCCTGGAATGGAAATGTCTGACATTAGGGAAAGCAACTTTATTTGCAATACATATACATACTGAGGAGAGGAAAAGATGGAGAAAGACAGTCATTGTGGAAAGGCAGTCATTTTCAGGAATCATGATGCCTCATGGTATATAGAAGTGATAACTATGAACTGTCTTGAAATCAAGACAGTACCTCTTTAAAGGCACAGATCTTTGAAAGACAGATGAGTACTGTGACAAGCAAAAAGATGCACCCAAAAGAATCTAAACAGATGCCACCAGTATTCTTGGGAGAGTAAGCTTCTAGTTTAAGAGAGAAATATTTTGAACTAACAAATAAAATGATTTTGCTAAAAATAATAATGAAGAAGGAGGAGGAAGAGGAAGAGGAGTAGAGGAAGAAACAGAAGCAAAAAAAAAACAGAAGAAGCAGAAGGAAGAGGAGGAGAAGGAGGAGAAGGAGAAGGAATAGAAGCAGAAAAAGTAGAAGCCGAAGGAAGAAGAGGAGGAGGAGAAGGAGGAAAGAAAGGAAGGAAGGGGAAAGGATGGGGAAAAGGAGGGGGAGAGAGGAGGGAAGAAGAGGAAAAAGAGGTAGATAAGGGGAAGGGGGAGAGGAAAGAGGAGAGGAAGGGACATGGAGTGGGAGGGAAAGGACAGGGGAAGGGAGAAAAGGGGGAGGAAAAGAAAAAAAAAAAGACTAGCACTATCACCATCACAAAGGTAACAAAGGCCACAAAGACTATGAAAACCTACTGGCTGATTGCTGATGAGAAAGCATATTGGTGGGAACCTGTGAGATAATGGTCACTCCCCTGAAAACCCAGTCCTATGAGCACCAGTGAGAATCTTTTCTTGCTATATAAGCTTAAGCCATTCCTGCTTTGTCTCTGTATGGAAATAGAGTATTGGGTCTTTTGATTTTATGGCATCCATATACATATTAGTTTGTGAAAGATCTATTGAAAAGTGATCCAAACTGCAGTGTACTCATTAGATTATGAAAGTCTTTATCCCAATTCCCAGTCACACTGACCAAACAGGTCTGTCAGAGCAAAACTAGCAATACCTCTTTAGATTCCTAGGAGTATCCCTGATGAAATATAGGCCTTTATATTAATATTCTTGGCTCAAGTCCTCTTTTTTGATATTTTCTCTTCAATATCAATCTCACTTATAAAATTCATTGACACTGTGATTAGTGTATCATTTAATCAATTAACATCAATTAGCTTTTACAAATGGGATATTTATTGAAAAGACATAGCAGGGCAGCTAGGTAGCATAGTAGATAAAGAACCAGGCCTGAAGTCAGGAGGATTTGAGTTCAAATCTGGTCTCAGACACTTAACACTTCCTGGCTGTGTGACTCTGGGCAAGTCACTTAACCCCAATTGTCTTAGCAAAAAAAAAAAAAAGACATAGCAAGAAGAACAAAAAAAAATTTTTCTGTCCCTATGGAGGAGCCCAACTTTCAAGCAAAAACTCCAAAGCATTAACCCCTACCAAATTCATGGCAGAGCCATGAACAAATTATTCTCTCTCGACTGACTTGAGTCCAATGCTATGGATCAAGCCATTCACTGAAGCCCTTTTTACTAGATTTGGCTGACTACAAAACTCAGACATAAACTCTCATCATTGTATCTCTTGTCCTCCAACCTTCTAAAATAATTCAGTTATTTCATTTCCAATCCTTCTTTATCTGAGTAGGAAAGTATAGACACAACTTAGAAAACAGTAGCTGGACTACATGGCTTCACATTAACTTGGGATGGAAGAAAAGCACATGGCTATATTTCCTCTGTAAAAGCTTACATCACTCTACCTTCATTGATCACCTACAAAGAAAAATCAATCAATTCCTCTGGACCCACAGTTATTTGTATGCATGCTCAGCAGTAGTTCAGCAGCCAATGAAAAAGGCCCTTTCTTCACAATGCAGAGAAGAGAGTTATAGGACACCTGTACATGTAGCCAAAGGCAGAAGCGTCAGGCCTGGATAAACCTTAAAGGGCAGACACCAAGATGTTATTGATTAATATACAAATCTTCATCTCCCCTTTCTACTTTTCCCTTCCTACTCTTTTCTCTGGAGAAGCATACTTTAAGAGAAATATAGCTGAGTAGCAGATAGATGATTTCTTTGAAGTATTCAGTCATATATGTCTGGTTTCTGTTTATTGACCTTTGAGACTATAAGAAAATATGGTTGTTCAGCCTTGGATAGCCAAAGGCTCTGGAAGTTTGTATATGATTCCTCTGTATCACACTTCACTAAACTATTTTCTGCCAAAAGTATAGGAAAAAAGTCTTTAATAATGCACTTTTTAAACATTAGCTATAATCTTGACAAAAGGTTGGATCCTTTCAGCACTTATGTGTTGCCATTTAACTGGATTATTTTTAATGCATAAAAGAGGAAGGAATTCATAACCCTTTAATATCAGGTAGCTCTGCCTCCCTGGAGCCATGTTCTTCAATAAGGACAATTTCAAAATCTCATCCATATTCTCCCATGTTGTGTTGCTTTGATAATTAATAAGTTGTTCTTAGCAAAGAATTTGACCTTTAGAACAAAAATTAGATGAGAAGGAATCTGATTTATACATGTGTTGCTTTAGAATACCCACACAGGAACTGTTTGTCCTTTGGCAAAATATGGAAACAAATGTCCATGAGCAGTAGAAGAGACTAGATTAGCCTTATGAAGTAGCTACTCCTACATTTTCTGTCCCAGGATTCTCTTGATGCCATATATATATATATACATGCATGTATATATGTATATATCTCAAAGTTATTGTTGAGCAACAACAAAAAAAGTAGTCTTAAATTCAACTTAATAGTTGAGTCATTAATTCAACTAATTAATTCTCTTATATTAAGTATTGCTTTCTCCAGTGCTTCTTCTCATTTATATTTCAAATTGTAATAGAGGTAATACAGTGATTCCTTAAAACATTAGTATAAATTAATTTATCAGATAGTTTACCTCTACAGTAGAAGGGACCAGGAGTAACAATGAGTATTTCAATGAAAGTACATGCTGAAAAAAGGAAATTTAACAGATATGGAACACGGACATTGACCTAAAGTCAGTTCTCATATGGACAATTCTATATTACCAAAATGGACATGCATAAGCATGGCCAGTTTGTGGAAGGTATGTTTCATAAAATGTCATTATCAATAGTGTCATGTGGTAGAATAACTGTTGAATTTAGACACAGAGGAATTTGGTTCAAATTCTAGTTCTGGTAGATTTAAGACCAAGAATAACCTACCCAGAAAACTTAGAATATTTTCACAGGGGAAAAAATTGATATTTAATGAAATAGAGGACTTCCATGGATTCCAGATGAAAAAGACAATGCTGAAGGAAAAAAATTACATTCCAACATTAGATCCAAGAGAATCTTTACAAAAGGTAAACATGAGTGAGAAATAATAAGGAACTTGATAAGATTAAGTTATTTATATTCTCAAATGGTAAGATATTACATATTGCCTTTAAGAATCATTAAGGGGGGCAGCTAGGTGGCACAGTGGATAGAGCATCAGCCCTGAAGTCAGGAAGACCTGAGTTCAAAATCTGGCTTCAGACACTTAACACATCCTAGTTGTGTGACTGTGGGCAAGTCACTTAACCCCAATTGCCTCAGCAAAAAAGCAAAAAATGAAAATAAAAATAAATTTAAAAAATAAAACAATCATTAAGATACTTAGAAAGAGCTTACTTAGAAGACATGTGTGAGTCTATTATGTTAAAATGGTCCCAAAAGAAAAAAATGTAATGGTGAGAAAGAGAATATGTACTGGAAGAAAGGGAAAGGACAAATGGGGAAATTAGAAAATTAAGAGGTATCCAATGAATAGTTTTAACAATCGAGAGACAAATGAGAGCAAGTGAGCAATGCTTGAACCTCATTTTCATTGGAATGGTTCAAAAGGGGAAATTTATGAAGATGAATAGAATTTTAGATACTAAGGAGAATAGAATTTTATAAAAATTTGATATTATCATCTCTGAAGGATATACCTTTTCTCAGCTGTACCCCATTTTGTGTTTTTCTTGGCAAAAATATGGATTGGTTTGTTATTTCCTTCTCCAGCTCATTTTACAGGTGAGAAACTGAGGCAAACAAGATAAAGTGACTCGCCTGGAGTCACAAGCTAATAAGTGTCTAAGGCTGTATTTTAACTCACAAAGATGTCCGCCTGATTCCCATACTCTATCCACTGCAACACCCATTCTGTGCACAATACTTTCACAAAAATTGACCATATATTAGAGCACAGAAATTTCACAAACAAAATGGGGGTGGGGGGAGAGACAGAACTGTAAAATATATCCTTTTCATACCATAATTCAATAAAAATTGCATGAATAAAAAATCATGGAAACAGACTCACTAATAAGAAACTAAATAATATAATCCTAAAGATTGAATGGGTCAAAGACCAAATCATAGAAAGAATTTCATTAAAGATGACAATAATGAAATAATATAAATTTTGTATTTGTGGGATGCAGACTAAACAATATTTAGAGGAAAATTTGTTTAAATTCATCAATTAAAAAAAAAGAAAGAGAATAGATCAATTAAATTGGCATGCAACTCCCCTCAAAAAAACTAACAAAAGAAAAATTTAAAAATCTTCAATTGAACATTTTGAAAACAAAAGGAAATATTAATAAAATTGAAAGTTAAAAACATTGAACTAATTAATAAAAGAGCTCATTCTATGAAAACAGCAATAAAATAGATAAAACATTGGCTAATTTGATTTTTTAAAAATGAAAGAAAGCCAAATTATCAATATAAAAAATGAAAATGGTGAATTCATCACCAATTAAGATAAAATTAAAGCAATTGTTAGGAACTGTTTTGCCCAATAACATGCCAATAAATTGGGCAATGTAAATGAAATAGCTAAATTGTTTGCAAAAATGTAAATTGCTCAAATTAATAGAAAAAATAGAAAAGCAATACTATCTGAGAAAAAAAAAGTTGTTGAAAAAGCATAAATAAGCCCCCTGAGGGGGAAAAACAGAGCCAAATGGATTTACAAATTAAATTCTGCTAAACATTTAAAGGATCATTAATTCCAAAGCTATATAAACTATTTAAACAAATAAGTTTCTTAAAAAGGTCTTCTACCAAATACCTTCTAGGAAAGAATTATCATATGGATACCTGAATAAAGGAGAGGGGAAAAAAAAAGAAAACTAAAGACCAATTTCCTTAATGAATATTGATGCAAAATTTTTTTTAATAAATTCGAGCTGACAAGGGATGTAGAACCAGTCCTACCCAGTGGGGCTCAGACTGAAGAGGGGAGACAAGTGACTTGTAGGCAGTGTCAGCAGTTTCTGGTACTGAGTGTCAGAATCAAGTCTCAGGTGATTTCAGGTGGACCAAGTTGGAATTTCATCACTTAGAGTCTGGAAGAAGCAACTCTCATAAGTATATTAAAAATGCAAGAACTAAATATGAGCAAAAGAGAAAGAATAAACAAAAGTAGAGTGAATATGGAGGTTACTAGGGACAGTAACCAGGAACCCCCACCCAGAGGAAGACTGGGAAGAGGGGGAGATAAGGCTATTGTGAACTATCATGAATCTCCAACAATTGGCCCAGGGTGAGCTTAAGGGCTTCCACAATTAAAAGAACTGTGGCAGCTAGCTTTAAGTCAGGGGGGGGGGGCACACCAAAGACAGCATTTACTTCTTTGAGAAGTAAGCAAGGGGTCTTAGACTGAGTTGAGACCCCTACCATCAATGTACAATGTAAAAGGTAGGGCTGAGGACGGGAAGAGGTCAGTTTAGCTTTCAAGGTCTTAAAAACCTTGGCCTGATTAGGGCATGATAAGATTGTTTGCTTCCTCTCCCAGTGAGCAAAAGGGAGGTGGGAAGTGGCCCAAATACTTAGGAAAAATGGGTTTTCAGACAAAGAAACTGTCACCCCAGGAAGCAAGAGAGTTAAAAGTTTTATAGCAGCAACCAGAGAAGCCTACAGGGCTGGGCTACAAATCAAAATATCATTTATGTACATGTATTGCGCCTCATATCTTCCATTGACTACTTGATCTGATTACAGAAATTTGCTGTAAGAGGAAAAAGTAGGGACATGATTATAATATAATATAATCAATCCAAACCTGGTTCTTCAGAGCCTCAATCTGAGAGCACATATGCGATAGGATAAAGCATCCTTAGCTCTGACAATAAATCACACAATTTCCACCTCATAGCAGGTGGGAAGCAAAGAAAAGGAACTGGAAAACTGAGTCAGAAGGATCCCACTTTAAGCAGAGGCTAAAGTCTTGCCCAGGTAAGACATCCACCTGAGTAACTTATGGCATTTCTCTAGAATGGTGGATTACTGACTTGATGATGCATCAGGCAATCATATCCAAGTTTGAAATTCAAAACAATATTAGTTACAGTCTCAAGAAATTTCATCTCAATAGAAAGTTTCATCAATCAGAGGCTTAAGGTCTATATAAAAACAAACAAAAAAAATCTTATAAACCATTATTCATAATCTATCAAATGAACCTGCAAGACAGTCAAAACTAGTGCAGGAATATCAGGTTAAATTTCTGCTCTGTTCTTAAAGGAGAAAAAGGGATCCACATTGCAAAAATGTTTGTGGCAGCCCTTTTTGTAGTGGCTAGAAACTGGAAATTGAATGGATGCCCATCAATTGGAGAATGGCTGAATAAATTATGGTATATGAATGTTATGGAATATTATTGTTCTGTAAGAAATGATCAGCAGGATGATTCAGAGAAGTCTGGAGAGACCTACATGAACTGATACTAAGTGAAATGAACAGAACCAGGAGACTGTACACAGAATATACACAGCAACAACAAGATTATATGACAATCAACTCTGAAGTATGTGGCTCTTTTCAACAGTAAGATGAATCAGGCCAATTCCAATGGTCTCGTGATGGAGAGAGAGCCATCTACACCCAGAGAGAGGACTGTGGGAACTAGGTGTGGATCACAACATAGCATTTTCACTCTTTTTGAAGGTTTGCCAGAGTTGAAAAAATTTTACAGGATAGGTCATAATTTTTACAAATTACCCAATTTATTTTAGAAAGCAACATACTTTATCTAATTAGGAGATACAAATATGTGACTCTCTAAAGTAAGCTACCAGAACTTGTTTTAATAAACTTTTAAAAAATTTTAAAATCAAATCAAATACAGATTTAAATTTCCAGTAGTAACATTTCTTAGATCTTGTGCTTAAAGTAAACAAACACGATTCTAACACATACCATTTAATAGTGATCATCTCATATAATTATGTGATTCCTCATATAAAATTTACTACTCTTTTTTTTTTTTTGTTTTGTTTTGTTTTGTTTGTTTTTTGCTGAGGGTCACACAGCTAGGGAATGTTATACAACTCCTCTTGATATCTGAGGAGATGGCCTTAAGCTCAATATTCCTAATATAAAAGCCAATCATTATAAATTGTTTATACTTAACAAAGTTGTAGATTATTTGTAAACTCATTCCTTCATTGGGACTTACGTAACTTAAATAAGTTATTTCTTGGGGATAATAACTTTATAAAATGGTAAAATAACAAATTTACAATTTAAGAGGAATTCCAGAAGAAGACTCCACTTCTCGTCTGTTTATTTTCTTTGATTGACATCAGCTTTCTTTGTTCTCTTTTACCTCCCCCCATTCAGAGCTACTTTTAAATGGCTTTTAAAATGCAAATCTGATGAAGATAAGGTTTTACTCTTTTTTTTTTTCCTCTGTGAATCAGAAAAGGCTTGCTGGTAGGTTTTAAAAGCAGCCAAGAGCTTTTCTGTATTTTCCCAAAGTTCCCCAACTTTTCTGTTAAAACAATCAAGACAAAGGGATTACAATTTATACAAAACTGCTTTTACTATTATATCTCAAATAACAATTTTCACTGAACTGATTGAACATATTTTCTCTCACTCACTCCTACTCCCATGTGTCCTTTTATCCTATGCACTGTCCTCCTCATGGAGGCCTTAATTTAGTTCAATTTGCTTCCAAATTGCTTTACAAATGCACAAAATTAATTTATCTCAACATTGGTCATTATATGTTGGTCACATCAAAAAACCCACATAAAGTTATCAGATATGACACAATTAAATTCAATAAGTAGTTAACACTTATATAGCATTTGTTTTATGCTAAGCCCTTTTGCAATCTTGAAATGACCAATTGCCAAACTCCCCAATAATTGCTCTCAAAAATTAATTAATTTTTTCTATTTCCCCCAGTGTAGCCAGAGCTGAAGTCCACAAGAAAAAGTCAGGCTTTTTTTTTTTTTTTTTTTAAGACAAAATCTAGCTCACAGAATAGACATGACACAGACATTCTGCACAAAGACATAAACACAAACACAGACAAAAATTACATGGAAGAGGATCATCCCTTCCCCATACAAAACAGCAATATCTCATCAAGTGGACTTTTGCTCCAAAGATTTGATTTGGACTGCTTCTTCCTTCTTTCCTTCTGGGAAGAGCAGCTCCAATCTCATGGTTTGAGATCCTGTAATACACAGAGCTGACCTCTTGACTGAGATCCCCAAGCCTGGAAGGGTTGTCCCTATCCATCAGTCATCCAGAGCTCCCCTGCTCTGTGCTGTTTATCAGAACTTCCTTCTGGTTTACCAAACAGCAGCCCCTTAACCTTGGATCACCATGTCTGATCCCAGGGTCCCCTTCAGCCTAAGGACAGCCCAAGGGCTCTAGGAAAAGGAAAGCAGTTCTAATATCTGAACTGCTCCTTCCCCTTACCTCTGGATTATGTGCACACAAGTTACCTCACTGTCTACTTGCCCTCGGGCTTCTTCTTCTTTGAAGACCTGTGCTCCTGTTTGTATTGGGATGTCTCTCTTCAGGCCTATACTTCAGTGAGAGGGAGGCTGAGAGTCTGATCTCAAGGACGGTTAGAGAAAACCCAACCTGGCGCCTGCCCAGCATCAGAACCCCAGCCATCTCTCCAGGAAGTCACAGAGCCCCCATAAACTGTGTAAGGTAGATGATAGACCCCCTTACCTAAACTGAGAACTGAAAGGCATCTTCAGATACAAAAAAGAAGTATTTATTTGGTCCTTGTAAGGAGAGGTCCAAGCACACCAGCTGAGCAGACCCAGAGCTTCTCAGCTCTGGTGTACCTGGCTTGGTGAGTCAGAAATAGTGAATAGTTAAATAGTAAAAGACGGGTTCATTGAATGGACTGAAAAGGAAGGAGCCATTGACTAATGGTCAGCAATGCTGTCTAATTCATGTAACTTCCTGAAGCTTAGACCTAGGGGCTGACCTTTTCTGCCCTACAGACCTCTAAGAATAGGGATCACATGACTTTCTGAAACTAAGGATCTGACCTACTCCATCTCATAAACTTTTTGAGAAATCTTTACTTGATCCCCATTCAGAGCCTATATTCTTTTGGTGGAAGATCATCTCACCCTTGATTATTTCTTGATGTTCTTGTGGATTTGTTTTCTAATTTAAGTTTAATTTCTCCAATTTAATTTTTATATCTATGGAAAACAAATTTTCATTTCTCATATTTATTCAAGGTCATATATCTCACAAGTGACTGAAGACAGGTTTAAATTCAAGTCTTCTTAATTCTAGTTCTAATAATCTATTCAGTGTGCCACTAGAGGTATTGGATTCATTACTGTTACTACCATTAAAGAGAAAGAATAAGAGAAAAAAAACTAGAAAGTCACTGCTATCTTTCATATAAAATATTGATGAACTATTAACAGTCTCTTTTCTTACGTTGGGCACAGTGATGCATGCCTGTACTCAAAACTACCAGGGTGATTGAGGCTAATGGATCTCTTGAGGCTGGGAGTTCTGAGCTGCAGTAGACTAAGTCATTCAAATCAGACATCTTCACTGAGTTTGTTATCATTATGGTGAGTCCTTTGGAATAAGGGCCACCAGTTGGGTTAAGGAGAAACCAATTGGCCCAACAGAGATGGAGAAGATCAAAGTATCAATTATGTCCAGCTGGTGAGTAGAGTCTTCCATGTTGGATAAGATAGAAAGAAAGCTCCATTCTCAAACTGACAAAAGACAAGCAAACAAACAAGATCCAATTGTTTGCTTTGAATTATTCAACTACTAATGATATTTGCACTAATCCACCTGCCAAATCGATCAATAGAGTAATAATTACATAACCAGCATGAGAGATCCATTCCATTTCTCCAGGCCTCTTGCATTTTTAGGAACAAGATCTCCTTTCTTAAATTTCTTCAAGCCCTTGCTTTACCTTTGACCTTGTAAAAGGCAGCACTGGGAGTAACACCTCCATTTAGGACACAAAACATG
Organism: Myrmecobius fasciatus; assembly: GCA_023553655.1. Lineage (NCBI taxonomy): Eukaryota > Metazoa > Chordata > Mammalia > Dasyuromorphia > Myrmecobiidae > Myrmecobius > Myrmecobius fasciatus. The sequence continues at coordinate 240,073 of JAJPUD010001737.1, read as the reverse complement.
CTCTCACTTCCCACCTATCTGCACTGCTCTGGGGTATTATGTCCCAGGAACCTCAATGCGCTACAAGGTCATTTCATCCCTGGAACTCATTCCTTATCAGCCTCCCTTAACTCTGTGCCCCATCCTTTTGATTGGAGAAGAAGAGAGATGGGGAAATATTCCCATAAACATTCCTTATTTAAAGAGGGAGGCCAAGTCACTCATGTTTTCCTTTACTATCTGACTGTATTCCTCTGGACTCCTTCCATAAAGTCCCACCTCAGTCATTTTCCCCACCCTTTTAACCTATCAGTTTTCTTTTGTGTGTTGCTTCCTCCAATTAGATTGTAAACTCTTTGAAGGCAGGAACTGTCTTTTTCTTTCCTTTTTCTTTCTTTTTTCTCTCCTTCCTTCCATCCATCCTTCCATCATTCCATCTTTACTTCCTTCCTTCCTTCCTTTCTTCCTTCCTTCCTTCCATCTTCTTTTTCTCCTTCTCCTTCTCTCTCTCTCTTTGTCTCTGTGTGTGTGTGTCTCTCTCTGTCTCTCTCCCTCTCCCTCTCCTTTCTCATAGCACCTGACATAGGTGCTTAATAAATGTTTATTACTTGACTGACTCCTGGCACATTTATATTCCAGTCTAATAAGGAACCTGTGTGATAAGTAAAATTCTGAGAAAAAAGTTCCAAGTAAAAGAATTTATGTTAGACTAACAATAACCAATAAAATGGGGTGAATGATCTCACTTGATTACCAGAGACACCAAATCAGGGTCACAGAATCCTTTAAACCCAGATGTGTCTTTCTTCTGACTGACCTAACAATAGGTCATTGGGACCTCCCCTGGAAAACGTAAAGCCTTATTAGTGGGTGGGTTGGCTTTCAGAAGTGAATGATCATAGCCCTTTGATGCTTAAGGATTACTAGGGACTTCATGAAACCTAGCTGCCTCTAGCAACCTTGGACAGAAATGCAGAGTGTATTTCAGTCAATCCTGGCTAGAGTTATGTCAATCATGTTTCCTCAAGATTCAGCTTCCCCACTGAAGAGAAAAATCTCCCTCACCCTTGATTATAAAGCACGGACAGAAGACTTGTTCCTTGGGGAAAACTAGCTCAAGCTGATTCTTTATCTAAGGGGTTAACAGAAGTAAGGGAGACAAGGTGCCATTTGGGAATGGTATAACCTAGGCTGGTTAAGAAGCATATATCTTGGGGACTGGGAATGATTACATTACTAGATCAGGCCCTTCAAAAACTTCCTGCACTTCAGAACAAGAAAAATAAAATATCACAGAGTGATATTGGTTTTAAATAACATAGCACAGTATTAATTTTCCTCATTAGAAATAGGAATCCTAGTCAATAAATTCAATTCTAGTTCATCCTAACTGTCTAAGACCCTAGACTCATGCAAGAAAAAGCAAACTTGACCACTTATACACACAGAAGGAAGACCAGTTGTTGTTTCTAAAGGCAGCTATTAGAAATGGCAGTAGCAGCTGAAACTTCAGGAGCTTTCAGCCTGGAGCCTATAAGGGAGTCAAACAATCTGGTCACAAAAAAAAAAAAAAAAAAATAGGGAACTCTTTACTGACACCATGAACAGTGCTGCCTCTGATTGGCAAGTCTATTGCCCATAAGCAGTTCTTCATCACAGTTCAAGGGAAGAGAGGAATACTTATCGTTTACCACAAGCCAGCAAAGCAAGAGCTTTGGTCACAATAGGGTAATGAAGAGCAGTAATGCTTGCAGCTGCAGGAGAGCAAAAGATTTCATCATAGTTCCAGAGTCAACAGGAGCCCTAGTGCATACAAATCCTTAAGAGCAGAGATATCCTGGCTAAACAGCAGGATGCAAATTAGGAGAGCAATGATTACATCTCTTTCCACATCATACTACTTTAGGAACACTGAAAACTGGTGGATCACCAGAACTAACTCTATAGATAACAACACAAAAAAGCCAGAAAAGAAAATAATGCCTCCCCCACTTTTAACATAAAGTTTAAAGTGAAGAAATAGGCTAGAAAAATGATCAAACAACCACAAAGAACCTGACTTTAAAAAGTATTACAATGGTGGGAAAGACCAAGACATAAACTCAGAAGACAATGAGATAAATACTGTTATAAGCAAAAACCTCAAAGAAAAATGTTAATTGGATCCAAGCCCAACAAGAATTCCTGGAAGAGTTAAAGAAAGCTATAAGACTGGTAGAAGAAAACATGGGGAAAGAATGGAAAGTGATGCAATAAAATTATGAAAAGAGAATAATTTGGTAAAAGAGGCTCAAAGATTATTGAATAAAATACCTTAAAAAACAGAATTGTTCTGATAAAAAAGGCCACAAAAATTTGCTGAATTCTTAAAGAGAAAAGTAGGGCATATGGAAAAAGAGGTTCAAAACTTAACCAAAGAAAGTTATTCCTTCAAAATTAGAATTGGGCAAGTAAAAGTTAATGACTCCAAGAGACATTAAGAAACAATAAAATAAAACCAAAAGAATACAAAATAGAAGAAAATGAGAAATATTTAATTGAAAAAAAACTAACTTGAAAAACAGATTGAAGTGAGAAAATTTGGGGCAGCTAGGTGACACAATACATAAAGCACCAGCCCTGAAGTCAGGAGGACCTGAGTTCAAAATCTGGTCTCAGACACTTAACACTTCCTAGCTGTGTGACCTGGGCAAGTCACTTAACCTCAAGTGCCTCAGGGGAAAAAAAAAGAAAAAAAACAAAGAAAGGAAGGAAGGAAGAAAGAAAAGAAAAGAAAAAGAAGAGAGAAAATTTAAGAATTGTAGATCCAAAAAAGAGTCTTAGCATCTTATTTCTTTTTTAAGTTTTATTTATTTTATTCTAAACTTAAGAAATAAAACAAGCATTTCCATAATGTAGTAGAATAAAAAGTGATTATACATGAAACTGCAAATATATAATGTACAATCTGTTATTCCTTTCAAATATACAATAAAGTTATCATATAATTTTATTTTCCCCCTTTTTTCCTCCCTTCCCTCCACCTCACGCTAGAGATGGCTTTTTTTTAAGTTTTTTTTTTAATTTTCCAAACATATGCATAGTTAGTTTTCAACATTAGTCGTTTCAAGACCTTGTGTTCCGATTTTTTTTCTCCTTCCTTTCCCTCCACACCCTCCCCTAGATGGCAAGTAATTTATTATATAATTCTTTTTACACATATTTCCACGATTATCATGCTACACAAGAAAAATCAGATCAAAAAGGGGAAAAAATGAGAAAGAAAACAAAATAAAAGCAAACAATCACCAAAAAGTGAAAATACTATGTTGTGATCCACACTCAATCCCCACAGTCCTCTCTCTGCATGCAGATGACTCTTTCCATCACAACACCATTGGAAATACCTGAATCATCTCACTGTTGAAAAGAGCCATATCGGGGCAGCTAGGTGGCCCAGTGGATAGAGCACCAGCCCTGAAGTCAGGAGGACCTGAGTTCAAATCTGGTCTCAGACACTTAACATTCCCTAGCTGTATGACCCTGGGCAAGTCACTTAACCTCAATTGCCTCAGCAAAAAAAAAAAAAAAAAGAGCCATATCCATCAGAATTGATCATCACATAATCTTGTTGTTAATTAAAATAATTCTATTCACTTCACTTAGCATCAGTTCATGTAGATCTCTCCAAGCTTTTTTGGAAATCATCCTGATGATAGAATGGAATAATGTTCCATACCATTCATATACCATAACTTATTCACCTATTCTCCATCTGATAGGCATCCACTCAGTTTTCAGTTTCTTGCCACTACGAAAAGGGCTGCTACCCACATTTTTGCACATGTGGGTCCTTTTGTCTTTTTTAGGATCTCTTTGGGATATAGACCCAGTAGAGATACTGATGGATCAAAGGGTATGCATAGTGGAATAATTTCTTGAAAATAAAATGAAGGAGTTAGAAAGAGATAAGAAAAGTAATATAAAAATATTTTTTGCATCTCTTATTGTGATGGCAAAGAATTAGAATTGAGGGATGCTCAACAATTGGGAATGGCTAGACAAGTTTTGGCGTATGATTGTAATAGAGTACTATTGTGCTGTAAGAAATAATGAGGCAGTTTCAGAAAAACTTGGCAAGATCTATATAAACTATTGCAAAGTGAAGTGAGAAGAATGAGGAGATCATTGTGCATAACATCGATGTTGTATTGTTGATCAACTGTGAAAGACCTGACTACTCTGAGCAACACAATGATTTAAGACAATTAAAAGGACTCTAGATGAAAAAAAAAAAAATGCTATCCACCTCCAGAGAAAAAACTGATGAACTTGAAGTGCAAATTGAAATACAATTTTTTTCACTTTTTTCTTGCTTTTTTGTGATATGGTTTTACATGAGTTCACATATATAATTGATATCATTTTGCTTGTCTTCTCAGGGGATAGGGAAGGGATGAAAATTTGAACTCAAAATTTAAAAAGAATAGAATATTTAAGATAAATTTTAAAAAAGAATTTGAGTGCCAAAATGGGGGGGGGTCACTAGGGATTTTTTACTAACCTGATTGCAATTCCTTCTCTATGTAGCCCTTAGAAATTTCCAGAGGGCTTGTAGGACTTTTTATTAAATCATTATATCTCAGGAAATTAAAATTTGACAGTACTTACATAGATAACAAATGATTCATAATCCAAAATAAACCTATAGTAGTTATCCAAGGCAGAACAGAATTTTGGAAATAATTTTTCTCCAAATTACACAGGAATAGTTCATATTTTATACCATTGCCCCATGTCAAATGGGACTCTATCCTCATAAAGTTGCTTTGACAAAATAAATGACAAAAAAACAAAAACAATAAACAACTCAATACTCATTTTTAGCTATCCCATTTTTACAAGCTGATAAAAAGTGATTTTGAAACACTTTTTGAATATGAAATAAGACTAAAGGATTAGTAATTTTCCAACTAGTATATGCTGGCATATAGATTAATGGGTAAATAAATAAGTTATTAAATTCCACACGTGTCAGGTATTTTACAAATATCACATTTAAGCCTCATAATAGCCTAGTTATGTAGTTATGATAATTCCCATTTTTATAGTTGAGGAAACTGAGGCATATGTCAATGAGATTACCCAGAGTCATACTCTTAGTAAATGTTTGAGATTGTGTTTCAATTCAGGTCTCCACTGCTTTAGTCATAGTGCCATCTAGCTATATAAACTTTAAAGCTAAGACTAGAGGTAAAGGAAAGAGGAATAAATGTCCCAAACATTTTAGACATCCATTTTCCTTCCCCTGATCAGATGATAATGTGTCTCACATATCCCATTCATTCTCTTCTACAAAGACAGGTGAAAAATCCGTAGTCATGTTGAATGTCATGATATAATGATACATTATAGGTTTAAAGTTAAATAGTTTTGTCCTTTATCTAGGATGTTATATAATATTATATAATGTTTTAATATAGTCTTTTTTTCTCATCTTTCTTGGATTTTGAGTTAATTAAAATAATCTCTCAAACTTCAAAAGTTATATTACAAATACACACACAAATATATTTAGATTAATATATCAAAGAGATATCTTGGGTAGGAAGTGCAGATTAAAAACTTTATTATAAAACCTTAAGGAAGAAATAATAGCATAGTTCTTTGCAGCAAGAGGATTAATTTGGAATGAGAAAAAAAAAAACTGTGGTATAATAATGGGGTTTAGTAATCTTCTGAACCCAGCTGATGTTTAATAGGAAACCAAAAGTGTAAAACACAAAGGTGTGGGCTGAATGGATTATAGCAGAGGGTACAAGGCATTACCAAACAGCTAAATATAAATCTCAATGATTCATGAATTCCTATTGAACAGATTAAAGGGAAAATTAAATTTGTCTGTTTCAGGACAAATGGATTAATGTGATTCACAAATGCCAGGTATGATTCAGAAAAATCAAATGGCATAGTTGAAAGAAGACTAGTCTTTCTATCCATGAAGTCCTGGGTTCAAGTTAAGCCTCAGATACATCGTGGAGATAAGTTACCAATTTGCATTGGTAGAGAAATATTCCCCATTTTGTAATTCACTACATAAAACAAATCAATAGTCCACTTCTTATTCCTAAAGTCTATTATTCAGCTGCAAATGAGCTCTCTCTTTTTCCAAATAAGGGAAAGCCATTAAGATTGCTGCAAATACCATTGTATTTAATGGAATAAAGATTATAAGTAGGAATGTAATGCCTTATGATGAATAATAAATAGTTTCACTTTCTTCCCACCCACTGGGAAGAAGCCTCTGTGAGTAGAAAAATGCTTTTGGATATTTATTTCCCTTGCAGTGTTCTAAGCTCTATCTCTTTAATTGTTATATTGTCAGAAAACAGTATACCTGCATTGTATCATTTTAGCGTTTCAATAAGGCACTTTTATTGAGATAAAATGTAATATCATGCTCTTGGGTTTTATAGCCAGTCATATCAATTTGAAAAATGTTTATTTCTTCTAAAAAATTATGATTGAAGACAGTGTCTATTTGAATACTTTTTCTATTTGAATCACCTCTGTGATTCATTCCAAGTAGGATTCAGTACTAGGAAAAACTTTTTCTACAAATAAATGTTTGTGTGACAGGGGAATCAGAAGTGAATGGGACAGACTGGATGAAGAATTTCTCAGTATTGATACTGGGCCTGGGTCACATGATCCCTATACCTAGAGCAGAAAGGTGAGATCTTGGGGCTCAGGTTTCAGGAAGTCACATGATCCCTATTCCCAGTCTTAGACCCTAGGTTGCAGGTAGTCAAGTGGTCTAAAGGTCAGGCCCTCAAGTCACACCCATGGGAAGTGACATGACCCACAGGTAGCAGACAACACTGATGACCAAGGATCTCTTTGAAGTGGCAATTGGTGGATTTTTTCTATTTCTACTTTTCCTTCATGTTCTACCATGCCAGGACAATTTTCTTGGATTATTTTTTGCATTATTGTGCAAAGGTTCTTTTTTGGTCACAGTTTTCAGTTAGTCTAATTATTTTTAATTTTCTCTTCTTGATCTGTTCTCCAGATCTGTTGTTTTTCTTATAAGATATTTTACATTCTGTTCTATTTTTTCATTCTTCATATTCTGTTTTGTTTTTTCTTGGGATCTCATAGCTTCACTGGCTTCCTCTTGCCCAATTATGATTTTCAAAGTTATTTTCATCTTGAGACTCTGTATCTCCTTTTCTAGTAGGTTAACTTTATTTCAAAATCTTGTTTTTCTTGGATGCTTTTTATTTTTATTTTTTTTAGTTTTTCCTCAATGTCTCTCATTTGATTTTAAAATTCTTTCTTGAGTTCTTCTATAAATTCTTTCTGAGAAGGGAGCCATTTAATGTTACTCTTTGCAGTAGAAGGAGCTCTTTTTACTTCAATATCCTCTTCTAAAGATGAACCTGTTCCCATAGTAAGTTTCTATGATTGGACTTTTTCTTTTTTGCCAGTTCATTTTTTTTTAATAGTAAGTATTAGTGTAAACACCTCTAATCATAGGATAGAAGGATGCTGCCACTAGTTTCAGTAATCCTTTCTGACCTGAAACCCCAAACCAAGAGCTCCACTCTCCTACAAGTGCTGGTAGTCAGCAGCACCTCTGTCCCACTGCTACTACATTCACTGGGTATGCTGGTTGCTTCTCATCCAGGGCCATGTCTCTGCAGCACAGCTAGACCTGGTAATTCTAATCAATCAAAGTTCCCTCTGTCTTCCTGGAATCAGATCCCCAGATCCACTTGAAGTCTGGGAGGTGAAAATTTCTGGGGTTCCTGCTGAAGCTCCAGCTAAACCCAGCTAGTCTCAGGGGCATCTTATTAAGTGTTTGTGCAGAGCTGGCCCAGAGGTGCTTGCACTTCACATAGGTTAATGTCAGTCTAGGATCTTTCTTCTTGGGTTGTGCCAGGAGGACCCCTGTTCTGCTGCAAGTTTTCTCGATTTTTCCCTAGAATATGTTCAGGGAGGTACATATTTGTTCTTTTTGAAAAAAAAATCGGGAGAGCTTGAAATTTACCAACCTACTCTGCTATCTTCCCATAATCCTCCTCTTCTGATTTATTCTTAACTTTTATCTAATCATGTCTTTCCAGTTGCTCCCATCATCTTGGATTTGCTAGATTGCTGATTGAAAGTATATGACTTGGACTTTCGGGGGTGGAGACAAAATGGTGGTGTAAAGCCAGGAAGCTGCTTGAGGTCTCCCAATTTCCCTCAAAAACCATATGAAACCAAACCTCTGAACAGAGTCTGATGGAAAGAAACCACTCTACACCTGAAGATAAACTGGAAAAACTTCAAGAAAGATCAGTCTCAATGGGGTGAAAAGGGTGTTCAGGCCAACTCAAAGAAACTCTGGGAATGCTGGTCAGAGGGTCTTAATCACAGCAAATAAGCAACTGAGGCTCTCACTCCTTGCTCAGTAGAGGAGCATATCAATGGGGCAGCTTCCAGTCCCAGCTCAGAAAGCAAACTCTGAGAAACCAGATTGAAAAGAGCAAGCAAAGCTACCCCCTGCAAACAAGGGGCTCCTGTGCTTAAAACCAAGGGTCAGTCTTGGGACAGGGCCTCCTTTACCCCAGAAGCAGAGCTTAACCACAAAGGTTAAAAAAAAGAAGAAGAAGAAGAAATACCAAAAGAAAAGAAAAGAAAATGAGCAAGAAACAGAAAAGAACCTTGACTATAGAAAGCTACTATGGTAACAGAGAAAAACAAAACACCAACTCAGATGAGGACAAAATGTCCACAGAGAAAATCTCAAAAGATTGATATGAATTGGTCTCAAGCCCAAAGAGACTTCTTAGAAATGCTCATAAAAGACTTTAAAAGGCAAATAAGAGAGGTAAAAGGAAAAAAGTGAGAAAGGAATGAGACATATACAAGAGAGAGTCAACTGCTTGGAAAAGGAGGGAAAAAATGGCTGAAGAAAACAACTCCTTAAAAAATACAATTGGCCAAATGCAAAAAAAAAAAAAAAATCCGCTGAAGAAAACAGCGCCTTCAAAAGTAGAATTAACCAAATGGAAAAAAAAGACATTCAAAAGCTAACTGAAGAAAATTACATATTAAAAACTAGAACAGGGCAAATGGAAGCTAATGATTCTATGAGACATCAAGAATCAGTCAAATAAACTAAAAAGAATGAAAAAATGGAAAAAAAAATGTGAAATATCTCATTGGGAAAAGAGCCAACCTGGAAAATAAATACAGAAGAGATAATTTAAAAATTATTGGCTTACATGAAAGTCATGACCAAAACGAAAGCCTGTAGAGCTTTCTTCAAGAGATCATTAACAAAAACTACCCCAATATTCTAGAAACATAGGGGATAATACTCATTGAAAGAATCCATTGATCACCTTTGTAAAGAAATCCCACAAGTCAAACCTCAAGAAACATTATTGTGAAATTCCAAAATTACAATCTCAAGATAAAAATAATGCAAGCTGCCAGACAAAAACAATTCAAGTATCAAGGAGTAACAGTCAGGATTACCAAAGATCTGGCAGCTTCTACAATAAAGGATTGGAAGACCTAGCATACCATATTCCAGAAGGCAAAGGATCTAGGGTTACAACCAAGAATAAACTACTCAGTGAGACTCAGAATCATCTTTCAGGGGATGTGATAAATCTTCAATGAAGTAAGAGAGTTCCAATCATTTCTGTTAAAAAAAAATCAGAACTAAACAGAAAATTTAATCTACAAACACAGGACTCAAGAGAAGCATAGAAAAGTAAACAGGAAAAAAATATATATATATGCATATGTGTGTGTATCATTTAAAGGTTAAATTGTTTACATCCCTAGATGGGAAAATGATATCCATAACTCTTGAGAATTGTATTGGTAACTGGAGCAGACAGAGGGGGCATCACATGGATGGAGAGTGTGGTTATGAATGAACTCTGATGTGAAGATAAGAAAGAAGAAAACATTAAACGGTAGGAAAAGGTCTGTACTGGAAAAAGAGGAAAGGGGAAGCATAATGGGACAAATTAGATCATATGAAAAGTGCAAAAGACAATAGAGGGAAAGAAGGAAAGGGAATAAGCATTGTCTGAAGTTTGATCTCATCAATTTTGGCTCTAAGAGGGAATAACCTAATCATTAATTGGTAATAGAAATTTATGGAATCCTATAAAGAAATAGGAGGAGAAGATGGCGAACTGCAGACAGCTTTCTCTGTGAAATCCTGGGACATTCCCTCAAACCCAGACAAAGTGAGCCTTCCAACTGGTTTTTGAGTGAGGGCCCCGCCAAGCATTTGGACTACAACGCACTTCTATCAAAGATCTACCTTGAAAGAACTCCGGAGAAGGTTAGCCTCAGGGGAAATCGGCCGCTGGTCGCAATCAGACTCCAGCCGGGGCAGAAGTCAGGGCTGCGATAGAGGGGCAGATTTAAGGCACCCAGGAAGCCCCTGGGAGACTCCTGGGCCACTTTGCTCTGCTTGCGGGCAGGTGCTTTGGCAGATCTGCCTTTGGAAAAGGGTGGATCGAGAGCAGCTGAAAACGTGGTCCTAGTGTGAATCTAGCCCGACCAGCCTCAGACTGGAAGTCAACTTGGCAAACTGCCCCAGGGCAAATACAAATTGTTGCAGTTTTCTCTGCTTTTGACCAATATCCCAACTTTAAATCATGAGCAAGAAGCAGAAGAGAGCTCTCACCATAGAAAGCTTTTACG
>JAJPUD010001737.1:151742-219393 GCA_023553655.1 Myrmecobius fasciatus | reverse complement strand
GATTTCAGAGAGGCCTGGAGAGACTTACATGAACTGATGCTGAGTGAAATGAGCAGAACCAGGAGATCATTATACACGGCAACAACAGTACTATATGATGTTCAATTCTGATAGACATGGCTCTCTTCAACAATGAAATGTTTCAAACCACCTCCAATTGTTCACTGAAGAAAGCCATATACACCCAGAGAGAGGGATGTGAAATGTGGACCACAACATAACATTCTCATACTCCTTGATTGATGTTTGCTTACATTGTGTTTCCTTTATCTGATATATCGTTTGTGTAGACAAGATTTTTCTTGCACAACAATGACAAGTTTGGAAATATGTATACATATATTCGATTTGCCAATATTTTAACATAATTAACATTTAGTAGATATCCTGCCATCAAGGGGAGGGGTGGGGTGTTGGGGGAAAAATTTGTCACGGAAAGCTATGTAAGGGTTATTGTTGAAGAATTACCCACACATATGTTATGCAAATAAAATTTTAAAAAAATCTTAAAAAAATAATAAAAAATAATTTTAAAAAAAGAAAAAGAAATAGGAGGAGAAAGAAGAAATAAAAGGGAGGGGCAGGATAGAAGGGAGGGCAGAAACACTAGGGGAAAAAGTAAGAGAAGGTAGGAAGGGGGGAGCTAGTAATCATAACTGTGAATATGAACAGGATGAACTCTCCCATAAAATGAAAGCAAATAGCAAAGTGGATTAAAAATCAGAGTCCTGCAATATGTTGTTTACAAGAAATACATTTGACACAGACAGATACATACAGAGTAAATGTAAAAGGTTGGAACAGAATTTATTAAGCTTCAACTGTAGCAATTCTGATCTCAGATAAATCAAGAATAAAAATAGATCTTATTAAAAGAGATATAGAAGGAAAGTACATCTTGATAAAGGTGTATTAGTGATGTAAAAAGTAAAGTAAAATAGTAATGATATTAAATGTATATACACCAAATGGTAGAGCAACCAATTTCCTAAAGAAGATTTTAAGTCAGTTACAAGAATAAATAGACAGCAAAACTCTATTAGTGGGGGATCTCAACCTTCCTCTCTCAGAATCATACAAACCTAACTACAAAATAAACAAGAAAGAAACTAGGAAGGTTAATAGAATACTAGAAAACCTAGATATGTTAGACCGCTGGAGAAAATTGAATAGACACAGAAAGGAACACACATTTTTCTCAGCAGTACATGGCACCTACACAAAAATTGTCCATGTATTAGTGCATAAAATCCTCACAATCAAATGCAGAAAGGAAGAAATAGTAAATGCTTCCTTTTCAGACCACAGTGCTATAAAAATTATATTCAATAAAGAGGCAGAGAAAGATAGACTAAAACCCAATTGGAAATTAAATAATCTAATTCTAAAAAATGAGTGGGTCAAACAACAAATCATAGAAACTATCCATAATTTTATCCAAGAGAATGACAATAATGAGACAACAAATCAAAACCTATGGAATGCAGTCAAGGCAATTTTTAGGGGAATAGCTACATGAATAAAATAGAAAAAGAAGAGATCAATGAATTGGGCATGCAACCAAAAAAACTGGAAAAAGAACAAAATTGAAACACAAAGATCAAATTAGAAATTCTGAAACTCAAAGGAGAAATTAATATAATTGAAACTAAGAAAACAATTGAACTAATAAATAAAATTGAGTTGGTTTTATGAAAAAAAAAACCAACAAAATAGACAAACCTTTGGTTAATTTGATTAGAAAAAGAAAAGGAAAAAACCAAATCACCAATATCAAAAATGAAAAGGGTTAACTTACTACCAATGAAAAACAAATTAAATAATAATTAGGAACTATTTTGCCCAACTGTATGGTAACAAATCTGACAACCTAACTGAAATGGATGAATATTTTAAAAAATGTAAATTGCCTATATTAACAGAAGATGAAATAAATTACTTAAATTGTCCCATTTTAGAAAAAGAAACCAAACAAGCCATTAATGAGCTCCCTAAGGAAAAACTCCAGGGCCAGATCGATTTACAAGTGAATTCTACTAAACATTTAAAAAAACAATCAATTCCAATACTATTTAAACTATTTGAAAAAATAGGTAAGGAGTCCTGCCAAATTCCTTCTATGAAAAATATGATAATGATACCTAAACCAGGAAGTCAAAACAGAGAAAGAAAATTACAGATCAATCTCCTAATGAATATTGATGCAAAAATTTTAAATATTACCAAAGAGATTACAGCAACTTATCAGCAGGATAATATACAATGACCATATGGGATTTCTCCCAGAAATGCAAGGGTAGATCAATAGCAGGAAAATTATTACTATAATTGACGATATCAATAACAAAATCAACAGAAATCATATGATAATTCAAAAGATGCAGAAAAAGTTTTAGACAAAATACAACACCCATTCCTATTAGAAACATTAGAAAGCATAACAATAAAGGGAGCTTTCCCTAAAATAATAAGCAGTATCAATTTAAAATAAATATCAAGCATTATTTGTAGTAGAGAGGAGCTGGACACATTCCCAGTAAGATCAGAGATGAAACAAGGATGCCTATTATCACTACTATTATTCAACATTGTAGTAGAAATGTGGGCTTTATCAATAAGAAAAAGAAATTAAAGGAATTAGAATTGGCAATGAGGAAATAAAACTACCACTATTTGCAGATGATATGATGATATACTTAGAGAATCCTAGAAATTCATAGAAAATTGAAACAATTCACAGCTTTAGCAAAGTTGCAGGATATAAAATAAACCCACACAAATCATCAGCATTTCTATATATTACTGACAAAGTCCATCAGCAAAAGATAGAAAGAGAAATTCCATTTAAAATAACTGTAGATAAAATAAAATATTTGAGGATCTGCCAAGACAAATTTAAGAACTATATGAACCCAATTACAAAAAACTTCTCACACCAATAAAGTCAGATATAAACAATTGAAAAAATATCAATTGCTCACGGGTAGGCCAAGCTATTATAATAAAAATGGCAATTCTGCCTAAATTGGTCTACTTGTTCAGTGCCATACCAATCAAACTGCCAAAAAATTATTTTATAGAACTAGAAAAAAATAATAATAACAAAAGTCAAGAATACCAAGGGAATTAATTTTTTTAAAAAAATACAAAGAATGGGGCAACTAGATGGCACAGTGGATAGAGCACCAGCCCTGAAGTAAGAAAGACCTGAGTTCAAATCTGGTCTCAGACATTTAACACTTCCTAGCTGTGTGACCCTGGGCAAGTCATTTAACCCCAATTGCCTCAGGAAAAAAAAAAAGGATGGCAACTTAGCAGTAGCAAACCTAAAACTATATTATAAAACAGCAGTCATCAAAACCATTCGGTACTGGCTAAAAAATAGAGTGGTGGATCAGTGGATACACATGACACAATAATCAAGGCCAATAGTAATCTAGTATTTGATAACCACCCAAACTTCAACTTCTGGAATAAAAACTCATTATTTGACAGAAATTGCTGGGAAAACTGGAAAATAATATGTCAGAAACTTGGCATAGACCTACATCTCACACCCATACCAAAATAAAGTGAAAATGGTACATGATTTGGGCATAAAAGATGATACTATAAACAAATTAGGAGAGCAAGGGATAATTTATCTATCAGATCTTTGGAGAGAGGAATTTATGACCAAAGAAGAACTAGAGAACATTATGAAAGGCAAAATGGACAATTTTGATTATATTAAATTAAAAAGGGTTTGCACAGACAACAGAAACAAGAATAAAAGGAAAGTATAAAACTGGGGGGAAATCTTGATAGCCAGTGTTTCTGATAAAGGTCTCATTTCTAAAATATATAAAGCACTGTGTCAAACTTGTAAGAATATAAGTCATTCTTCAATTGATAAGTGGTCAAAGAACATGAACAATTTTCAGATGATGAAATTAAAGCCATCTACCGTTATATAAAAAAATGCTCTAAATCACTGATTAGAGAAATGCAAATTAAAACAACTCTGAGGTATCATATCATACATCTCAAATTGGCTAAGATGACAGGAAAAGATAATGATAAATGTTGGAAGGGATGTGGGAAAACTGGGCCACTAATGCATTGTTGGTACAGTTGTGAATTGATCCAACCATTCTGGAAAGCAATCTCGAACTATGCCCAAAGAGTTATCAAACGGTGTATACCCTTTGACCCAGCAGTTCCTTTCCTGGGTCTGTATCCCAGGGGAATCATAAAAGAGAGAAAAGGATCCATATGTGCAAAAATGTTTGTAACAGCTCTTTTTATGATAGCAAAGAATTAAAAAATGAGTAGATTCCCATCCACTGGAGAATGACTGAATAAGCTGCGTTATATGAAGATAACGAAATATTATTTATTGTTCTATAAAAGATGATGAACAAGCTGATTTTAGAAAAGCCTGGAAAGATTTACATGAAGTAATGCTAAGTGAAACAATCAGAACCAGGAATACATTGTACACAATAACAGCAAGATGTGCAATGATCAGTTTTGAAAGACTTGGTTCTTCTCCCTGGTTCAGGGATCCAAAGAAATCCCAATAGATTTTGAACAGATACCATCAGCATATGGAAAAAGAACTATGGAGATTGAATGTAAATCAATACATGCCATGTTCACTTCTTTTTATTTGTTATTTTTTTCCCTTTCTCATGGTTTTTCCCTTTTGCTCTGATTTTTCTCTCCCAACATGATTCATAAAGCAATGTGTATTAAAAATCAATAATTTTTTTAAAAAGTATATGACTTGACACACATTATAGAAAGGATTTGGATCCAAATCTCCCTGATTCCAAGGCTGGCCTTCCATCTACTACATCATGGATCCTTGTTCCTCTAATTTGTTTATGACATTACCTTTTATGTCTAATCTACAAATTTGTTTGTATTTTATTGTGATATGGTGTGAGATATTGGTTTGCACCTAAATTCTGCCATACTCCTTTGTATTTTTCCCAGAATTTTTTCTAATAATAACTTCTTATTCCAATAACAGAGTCTTTGACTTTATGGAACACAAACCTACTGGATGCATGGGTTCATTGACTGGCTCAAAGGATTAAAGATTAAGGAAACTGATATCACTTCCCAGCTGCCTGAGGAATGGCCATAGAAAGCTCCATTAATCCTTTCTGATGCTTGGCTGGTGGAACACAATGGGCAACAAAGGCAAGGGAGTTTTGCCTAGCCTTAAGTGGGAAGGGTGCACCTTGCTTAAGTCTAAGGATTTGTGTCCTCAGTGTGTATTATTGAAGAATGTTCTTCTTCTGCTATGGCTAATTAATATCTTTCTGCTAACTGTAAAATGACCTACTGATGTCATTGTCAAATCTGAACCACCAGTGTACTGAGTCAGACTCTACTCCTAACAAAGTAGAATCATCGCCATTTATCACATCAAGTCAATCTTAAAAAAAAATAGATAAAATCTTGTGACAGGAAATAACCCAAGTGTCTGTCCTCTCTGTTTACATTGGCTTGAAAAAGTTAATAATTAAAATGTTCTAGACTTTTCCCATCATTGCCCTCTAGGATATCTATTTGCATTTATATGACTTTATGTCCACGAGTCCAAGGATGTTTCCCACCCCCATCTGTTTCTGTGTAGAGATTAATAATTGATTTGTTCATATGATATATGGAAAGTTCATTGGAAAAAGAGACAACCAATTTCTGAGATTGAATCTCATAAAGGTAATGAGCCTTGTGTCATCAACATGAATTCAAGTAGCCTAAGAATGATGAAAATCCTGGTTTTGCTGCTTTCTGTAACATTTATTCATGCTGATTACAGAGGTAAGATTCTTAAGTCTGTGATTCTCTACTAGAAATCTTTTCTATGCACATATTCCATCATTTTTTTAAAATCAAAAACAAATTGCAATAGAGAGCTGTGGTTTTTCTCTTTTTACAATAAGCACACCCAATGATTGAATTGATTTTTAAATATTTAGAAGCTTTGAAATTAGGGTGTGTGCTTTATGTAAGACTTCAAAGGAAAAGTATTTGGTTATTTTTTTTATTTCTTTGACAATAGGGAATGGTGTCAAATGCATAGCTTTTAACTGTGAAAATTAACACAAATGGCTAACACAGTACCTATAACAGCTGTGTGTTTGCTCAGTCTCAAGTTGACATATTCATAGGCCCAGGGAAATGCTACATCTTTCCTTAAAAATTTCATGTTTCTGGGAGAGAAATAGCAAAAATGGGTAGCAGAAAATATGACCCAAAGATGACAGTGTTTTTTCAAACAACATTTCAGTTGGATTCTTTTTCTGGAAAGCTAGATAGTCCTTCTGGATAAAAAAGATGCAGGCCATTTGAAAATCTATTCAAACATCTGAAATCGGCTTGCAACTATTCCATGGTTAGAATAGTTTAACCTGAGTAAGATCCAAGTTCAAATCCTGCCTTAGATATTTACTAATTGTATAACCTTGGAAAAATTACTTAATCTTACTCAGGCTCAGTTTTCTTATCTGAAAAATGGGTTCAATAATAGCACTTACCTCCTATGGTTGTTGTAAGAATAAAATGAGCTAAAGTGAGTTGTATACCTTAAAACCTTAAAATGCTATATACATGTCTGCTACTGATTATGACCAAAATTAAAATAATTGATGGCTCTAAACTGAAACAATGTTATTCATATAAATTTATACATAAGTTCATATATATGTATACATATATTCATATATATGTATGTATATTTATATATAACATATGTATAAACATATTTAGAATACATTTTATACATTGTATACCTTTAGTATACAATTATATATTACACATATGTATATTATGTACATATATGTGTTTATATCCATATATACATGTGCATATATTCAGAATAGATTTTCAATGACATCCTCATTTCTGAACTATTTCTAAATTTTTAGTAGAAATGATGCTGTTAAAAGAATGTAAAGGAAAAACTTTATTCTGATTGATAAAATTATTCTTGATTTCCTGTTGCCTTTTTATCATTTACTGAGAGATCTTCATTCATCCTGGTTTGTCAGTTGTGAAATTATTTTCTTATTCTTGCAAGGTTATTGAGTAGAACTTCAGAATCCATTTTAGGTAATTTTCTCAAAATGAAATGTCAATTGAATTTGCCTCAGGAGTCACCTATTAATCCTTTAGCATTCAATTTAATTAGGCAAGTATTTATTAAGCACCTACTCTGGGAAGAACACTGTGCTAGGGGTTGGGAAGGGACACAGTGAAAATTGGATGGGGTGGTCCCTGATATCATGAAAGTTATCTAGAAGTAAGATATGCTCTTCTCCAAATGCAATACAAAATAAACTACAGAAAAAAGGTGGAGGCAAAGTGTCATATGGTGTCTGCTGTGAGACAAAGGTAATTACAAAACTTGATCATTTGTACCTTTTCTGAAGATCCCAGAATAGGTTCACTTTTTTGAGAGTTGTCACATCCAAGTCAGAGGTTACTTCAGATTGGTATGGCCTCCAGACCTCAAGAAATAGCCTAGAGAGTGTAACTGCAGGTGAAAGATGCACCTATGTAATGGAAGGCTTCTTCAGGTACCTGCTGTTTCAATTTAATCTTATTGATTTCGTGCCAGGACATTTTAGCATCAATTGTCAATGAGTAACACCAGAATATTCTATGATTCTAAGACGAATAGCAGAGTGGGTAGAGAGCTGGATGCAAAACCAGGTAGATCTGGATTCACATCCTGACTCTGATACATACTGATTTCTTGAACACCTAATCTCTGTGTATGAAGCGACTCTAAAGCTATACATTGCATAGAAGGGATAGACTTGCTTTGGAAGAGAAACTTTCCTCACAAGATGGTTCCCTATAGCAATGAAATCACAGGCTAATTTCTATTCCTATTCAGTACTAAATATTCCCAAAGAACTGGGAATAGGGGAGTGGGAAGTTTCTATCTTACATAAAAAATACCTCTCTTTTCCTGTGTATTCTTGCTACCTTTCTGTCACCTCTTTTCTCCGTCTATTGCTGGATCTCCCTCCATGTTTGTGGTAGGAGCTAAATATGTTTTTGTGTAGGCAGTGAGTGATTCACTGGGGAGTCTTAGTTAAGTAAGCAGTGTTGCAATGCAGATATGAGGATGGGGTTCAGTCCACAAGTCAGGGCCACATCAAAAGCCCTGTCTTTTTACTTACTTTTTCATTCCTCCATTCCCTTTCCCTTATTTTTAGCCTTCATATCCTCCCAATGTTCTATACTAATGTTCTAAGGGTTAGGTAGATTATTGATTTATTCAGTATCTTAAGTATAAAAGGCCCCCTTTAGCAGGAAATGTTTCAGGGAATACCGGTAAATTTCAACAATCTTCTGGGAACAATTTACTGCATCCTTGATTTGGTGACAGTAGAAAGAGAGGAGTAGTGTGAGTCTTTTGAATCCTTTTAACTTTCAATCAGTCAACAAGTCTTCATTAAGAATTTACTATGTGTTTAACCACTGTATTAAGCCCTGGGGATACAATGAGAGACAAAAAGTAGACCACATTCCCCTAATAGGGGAAGAAACATGAAAATGACTAGCTATATGCAGGATATATTCAAAATATATTAAAGGAAGATATAAAGCAGAGACACAATGACATTTTAGGTGGATAGGAAAGAGACTCATGCAGAAGTAGAATTTGAACTGAGTTTTGAAAGCATCCAGGAAAATTAAAGAGACAGAAGTGTGAGAATGAAGGACATTCTGGGTTTGGGGCTTGGCCATTATAAAGATTCAGAGATAGAAAATGAAATGCTTTGTTGGAGCAAGTAGAAAGAAGCCAATGTCACCAGATGGTAGAATGTGCAAAAAGGAGTAAAGTATAAGAAGATTAGAAAAATAGGAAGGGATTAGATTTTGAAGAGTTTTAAATGCTAACCAGAGGAATTTATGCTTTATCTTGGAACAAGTAGGGAGCCACTGGAACTCATTGTACAAAGGGGTGATGTGGTCAGATCTATCTATGCTTTAGAAAAATCAGTTCCTAATCCCTCAATTAACTCTTGTTATGTTTTGCCTTTTGTCTGTGCTTTATTTCATTCAAGTTTGAATCATTGAAAAGTCCTACCATAGACAAAGCTCAGAACAGCAATCCTCCTTTTACTATGTTTCCCAAGAATCTGCCTTGATCTCTCCATCTTTTCTTGATCCATAACTTCTTTTTTGATGATCTCATTAGCTGTCACTGGCTCAATTATCTTTATGCAGATGATTCCCACCTTGATGCAGATGATTCCAGCTCTACTATCTCTTGTGAGTTGTAATCTTGCATTTCCAACTTAGTTGCTAGATATTTCTTACCAATTGTTCCTTGGCATCTCAAACATTATATTCAAAACAGAATTAGTTACCTTTCCACCTAAACCTTCATCAAAACTTTTTTTTTCTGTTAAGGATACACAACTAGTTATTCCCAATTCTCATTCTTAAGGTCATATTTAAATATTCATTTCCTTCCTTCCTCATGTATAAATATTTGTTCTAAGCCTTGTTGATTCTCAACAACTATGTATTTATAACATCTCTAACATATATGCCCTTTTATTCATTATTACAATCACCACTTTAACTCAGACCCCATCATATCTTTTCTGGACTACTACAAAAAATAGTTTTAATAATAATTACTATACAATATTGCTATATTCCAATAATACTTATAATATTATATTATAATAATATAATAATAATTCTTCTACTTACTTCATATCTCATTTTTCCAATCTATATTCTAAAAAGTTATCAAAATGATACTTTTAATTCATAGGCTTTCCCCTGCCTTTCTATTTACTAACAATTTTCATCCATCCCTAATATTTTTAGAATGATAGACAAATTGGGGCAGCTAGGTGGTGCAGTGGATAGAGCACTAGCCGTGAAGTCAGGAGAACCTGAGTTCAAATCTGGCCTCAGACACTTAATACATTCTAGTTGTATGACCCTGGGCAAGTAACTTAACATCAATTGCCTCAGAAAAAAAAATAGACAAATTCTCTGGCATTTAAAGGTTTTTATCATCTGCTTCCACCCTAACTTTTTAGTCTTATCATGTAAATTGTCTTGATTTTCTTCATACATATAGGCATTTCTCATTTTGTTGCATTTTGCTTTATTAAGCTTCATAGATTTTTTTTTTTTTTACAAATTGAAGATTTGTGGCAACCATGCATCAATCAAGTCTATTGGCACAGTTTTCTCCCAAGAGTGTATACCCATATTGTGTTGTGTCACACTTTGTTAATTCTCACAATATTGTCAACTTTTTCATTATTTTTCTATCTGTTATGGTGATCTGTAATCAATAAAATATTTGATGTTACTATTATGATTGTTTTGTTGAACCAAAATATGTGCCCATATAAAACAGCAAACTTAATCAATAAATGTTATAAATGTTCTAACTGCTCCACTGACCAGACATTCCCCATTTTTCTCCCTCTCCTCTAGCATCCCCATTTCCTTAGGATACAACAAAATTGAAAAATATTACATAAACTTATTTGATAAAGCAGCTTCAGGGTTTGAGAGGATTGACTCCAATTTTGAAAAGAGTTCTTCTGTGGCTAAAATACAATCAAACAGCTTGCTTGCTACAGAGAAATCTTTTTCATGAAAGGAAGTCAATCAATGACCAAACTTTAGTGTTGTCCTATTATAAAAAAATTGTCACAGTCGCTGCAATCTTCAAAAACTACTACCCCAATCAGTCATCAACTCTTAACAATGAGGTAAGATTCTTCACCTGCATGAAGATTATGACTCACTGAAGGCTGAGATGATGGTTAGTATTTTTTGGCAATATTTTTAATTAAGGTATGTACAATTTTTTTGGACAATAGGCAATTATCTCAATAGATTGTAGGTGCCTTGATGTTAGGGAACATTAGATTTTTTTTTCCTCTTTATATTCCTCACACTCAGCACAGTGCCTTGCACATGTTGTTCAGTTGTTTTAGTGGTGGGTGTCTAATTCTTCATGACTTCATTTAGAATTTTCTTGGAAAGATACATGAATAGTTTGCCATTTTCTTCTCCATCTCATTTTACAAATGATGAAACTAAGGCAAACATCATTAAGTGACTTGCCGAAGGTCATATAGCTAGTAAGTCTGAGGAAGGATCTGAACTTGGGAAGATAAGTCTTCCTGATTCCAAGGCCAGCACACTAACCACTATGCTGCCCAGCTGCTTTCCTGAACATAGAATGTGCTTTGAAATGTTCATTTATTGATTGATAGTGGTTATTGACTCAGTATGTTGGGACAAATCTTATTACTCATTAAATTCATGATCTGGAATCCTGTATATAGGTATAAACCTTTGAAATATGACAGTTATTCCAGAGGTGATAGGAGAAACCCTGTTTTCTCTCTGTGTGTGTGTGTGTGTGTGTGTGTGTGTGTGTGTTTATACAGTTATCTTGTTGCA
The DNA here is from genome assembly GCA_023553655.1 of Myrmecobius fasciatus. Lineage (NCBI taxonomy): Eukaryota > Metazoa > Chordata > Mammalia > Dasyuromorphia > Myrmecobiidae > Myrmecobius > Myrmecobius fasciatus. The sequence continues at coordinate 207,933 of JAJPUD010001737.1, read as the reverse complement.
CAAGAAAAATCGGATCTACAAGAAAAAAAAATCTGAGAAGGGAAACATAATACAAGCAAACATCAATAGAGAGCATGAAAATGTTATGTTGTGGTCCACATTTCAAATCCCTCTCTGGGTGTATATGGCTTTCTTCATCACTGAACAATTGAAGCTGGTTTGAAACATCTCATTATTGAAGAGATCCATGTCCATCAGAATTGATCGTCATATAGTCTTGTTGTTGCCGTGTACAATGATCTCCTGGTTCTGCTCATTTCACTCAGCATCAGTTCATGTAGGTCTCTCCAGACCTCTCTGAAATCATCTTGTTGTTCGTTTCTTACAGAACAATAATATTCCATGACATTCATATGCCATAATTTATTCAGCCATTTTCCAATTGATGGGCATCCATTAAGTTTCTAGTTCCTTGCCACTACAAAAAGGGCTGCCACAAACATTTTTGCACATTTGGGTCCCTTTCCTTCCTTTAAGATTTTTTTCGTATATAAGCCCAATAGAAACACTGCTGGGTCAAAGGGTATGCACAGTTTGATCACTTTTTGAGCATAGTTCCAAATTGCTCTCCAGAATACAACCCTGTTTTCTATAAGGCATAACTTAGATCAATGAGACACTTCGGAAACATTTCTCTCTCTCCCCTTCCCCCATGTACAAATACATGCACATAAATTTCTTCACAACATCTTTAGAGTTAGATGGAGCCCATCAAAATGTTATGATAGGGGCATATAGGTGGATAGAGCACAAGTCAGGAGGACTTGAATTCAAATCTGGTCTTAGACACTTCCTAGCTGCATGACCCTGGGCAAGTCACTTAACCCCAACTGCCTCAGCCAAAAAAAAAAATGTTATGGTATGAGTTTAAATGTGATTGCTTCACTATTCTTAATTATAGAAAGAGTTGTGTATTAAAAAAAATCTTGACATTTTTTCCAATTGTCTTTCTGGTTTTTTATTCTCCTTCAGAATCATTGAATGCCCTTAATTTTTATTGACTAATGTGGTCTTTAGGATTTTTTGGTCTCCTTCTGGCTATAGTTTTATAATCATTTTAACTTCCCTATAAAACTGTTATGATTGATATTGATATCATTTTCACCATCACAATAGAAGAATTCATAAAACTGAGAGACATTTTATATTTTTCACAGTTACATGAGTTGCTATAGCCAAATAATTCATCACCAAATGGTCAATCTGCTTATAATGAGTCCTTCCATACTCAATAAGACTAGTCCTAGAAAAGTAGATTTTGGCTATTGCTAAGACCATATTGAAAGCCTTTGTTCCATGGTAGAAACTGTCAATGGTTGGAATTCACTTTTTTAGCCTTCAAAATCTGATTTACACAATTTACCAAACATGAGCTTACTTCCATATTTTTATAATATTTTATTAGGGCAATATATAAGCATTGTATAGGGCATTATTAATATAAGTACCACTGGTGAACAAGAAGACATCTGTAAGCAATATATTACCTTAGACACCATATGGAATACCTTTGCTGCAAGAGATCTCTGAGATAAGCCACATCCAAGCTTTGTTTAAGAGATTTCTCTAAAATTAGTAAATGCAATGAGAGAGAATGAGAAAATATAACAACCTTCAGTTGACTGCATTATGCACTCACAAAATTATTCTCAATCTATGTGTGTCTAGAGAGCCCCTTCCCTTATAAAGTCCATTGGGCTATCAGTTACACCATACAATAATTATTATACATATCGGTGCATATCAATTCTTTCTCCATCATTGTGAAGAAAGAAGAAATCTTAGAATCATAGATTTAGATCTAGAAAAACAACAAATTTTATCTAGTTATAACCCTCCTCCTCATTTTATAGTCAAGAATGAAGGCTAAATGGCTTCTCCAAGATAATCTAAACAATAAGGAGTTGAATTAGAATTTGAAATCAGTTACTCTAATTCCAAATGTAGCTCATATATAATGAAATTATTATAAATCTCTTCTTAGCCCCATTAAAGATGATGTCTGTCACAGAAGTAAGTACTTATTAAGTACTTGCCACTTATTAAAAACATATCCATTTAAAGGCAAGGCTTTCTTTTTAAAGATGTTTCATTTAAAAAAAAGATTTCTCAGTGCCCAAATGAATTAAAAAAGCATTAGAGCAAAATATTGTGTATGGAGGAAAAACATATGCCAAACTTAGTGATACATGCCTGTAGTCCCTATTGTTGAAGACCCTAAGGTTGCTTGAGTTCTGGAGGACTTCATTATAGAAGGGCTAAAATCCACTGGATATCCACAAAATGTGGTGAACCACTCTCTCTTTCCATTACTCCAAAAGCAAAAGTTTACTAGGTTGCCTAAGAAAAGGCAAAATACCTCAGATTGGAAAAGCAGAACTTGTTAAAGCTTCTGTGTACCAGTTTTGAGATTTAACTACTAAGTGTCTATCTTCCAGCCAGAGTAATTTGGGGAAATAGGCTCTTAAAAAACACAATACAACACAACTAGCAAGTATATTGTTATAATAAAGAATTACTGAATTACAGACCTTGTTTTATAAAAGTGTGACAAATCTGCAAAAACAAAAGCAATAAATTAGGAAGTGAGAATTCAATATTAACTGAACAGATTTAGCCTATACACAATGATTCTTCATGGAGAAACAGGAGAAAGGGAATAGAATAATCATTTTTTAACTGTCTGCTATTTGACAGACACTGTGCTAAATATTTTACAAAATTATTCACTTTTTAAAATGGTATTTGCTTTACAAAAATTATATTGACAAAAACTTTTTTTAAATATTCTAATTATTTATAAAGTAAAATACATGTATTTTCTTAGAATTCTATCCAGTGCCATTTTTTTCACAAAAACTGAGTTGTACATAATCATCATGGGATAGGGATTTGACCTGTGATTTCCCTGGTATAGGGTACAAGAAGATAAGGAGACTTCCTCTATCAACGTAAGTTAACACCTTTCATCTTTCCACATCTTTCAGTCTTGGATATGTCAGGAAATTGGGTGAATTGCCCAAGATAACATAGCCAGCATGTGTCAGAAATAGGATGTTTTGGTCTTCTTGGCTCTAAGATCAGCACTCAATCTATTATGCCACTGATCCACTGGACCATTACATTATATAGCAAAAAAAATAGATTTCAGTGTTGTCAAAAATTATCTTAAAATTGGCTTAAAACTTCAAAATGAGCCTGAAACAATGAGAAGAGTCCTTGAAGCCAAGAAACAGAAGTTGGAATCCAAAATTTATCACTAATTACTTGTGTGACTTTTGGATTAGATTTCTACAACCTCTTCTATTATATGTCTGAATCTAAAAAAAAAAAAAAAAAAAAAGAGCAAATAGAAAATCCCTGAAGGAGAATAATGATTGCCTTCTACCCAGTTAGGAAATAAACCTTTTCAGGTTCTTATTCAAATGATTACTGTAGTCTGATTTAAAAACAATTTCACTCATTTAGTATTCTACAGAATCTCTCTTTTTAAAAAGATAAATATAACATTTCATTTTTTCTGCAGCTCTTTTACAATTCAATTTACAAATAAAGTACTCATTATGTGCCCAAAACAGAGTTAAAAGGTAGTTATTAAGAAGTGTAAGGGGGTAGCTAGATGGTGCATTGGATAGAGCACCAGCTCTGGAGTCACGATAACCTGACTTCAGACACTTAATGCTTACTAGCTGTGCAATCCCAGGCAAATCACCTAACCTTAGTTGCCTATTACCCCTCCTCTTTCCCCCCCACAAAAAAAAATGGAAGAAGAAGCAGGGCCATGACTCTTACCTTAGAGTCATTGAACTGGTAGCTGTGGTCCCTACTTGAAAGAAGGTAAACAATATTTTCCCCCAATATTTCATTTATTTGTTTTATTTTGCTTTTAATTTATGGAATAAAGCAAGCATTTCATAATACAATACAATAAAAAGATGATTCTTTGTGAAACTGCAAACTGTGCACAACTTGCTCTTCTTTTCAAATATACAGCAAAATCGTCATGTAAATTTATTTTTTTCTTCCTTCATTCCTCTGCTTTCAGTGTAGATACCATTAAAAACAAAAAAATACACACACACGTACATGCACACATACACATATACACATACAATTATTTTACACACTTTTATTTATCTTTTTCAAGTATGTTTTGTTTTGTTCAATTTCTCCTTCTAAAAGAAGCTATTTAAATATTTTATTTCCTCTTCTGTTAATCTGAACAATTTATACTTTTTTTGTAAATATTCATCCATTTCACTTAGATTGACAGACTCATTGGCATATAGGTGGGCAAAATAGTTCCTAATTAAGCTTTAATTTCCTCTTCATTAGTAGTGAATTCACCCTTTTCATTTTTTGATACTGGTAGTTTGGATTTTTTCTTTTGAAATCAAATTAACCAAAGGTTTATCTATTTGTCTTTTTTCCATAAAACCACCTGATAGTATTATTTATTAGCTCAACAGTTTTCTTAATTCCAATTTTAATAATTTCTCCTTTGATTTTTCAGAGTTTTTAATTCAGTATTTAATTGGGGATTTTTATTTTGTTCTTTTCCCAACTTTTAAAACCACATGATCAGTTCTTTTCTTTGCTCTTTCCCTGTTTTATTCATGTAAGTGTTTAGAGATATGCACATTTTCTTAAGTGTTGCTTTGGCTGTATTTCATAAATTTCAGTATGTAGTCACATTATTGTCATCCACTTTGATGAAATTATTGATTGGTTATATAATTTGTTCTTTAGGATTAGATTATTTAGTTTCCAACTAATTTTTAGTCTATTATGACCCTTTATTACATATAATTTTAATTGCACCATGATCTGAAAAGGATACATTTAATATTTCTGTCTTTCTGCATTTGATTGTGATGTTTCCATGCCTAATATATGGTCAATTTTTTCATAGGTCCATGTACCTCTGAGAAAAAAAGTATATTCCTATATATTCCATTTAATTTTCTCCAGCGGTCTATTATATCTGGCTTTTGTAAAATTCTGTTTATCTTCTTCATTTCTTTCTTATTTATTTTGTGGTTAGATGTATCTAGTTGAGAGGAGGAGGTTAAGATTCCCCACTAATTTTGCTGTTCATTTCTTCCTGTATCACTTAATTTCTCTAAGAATATGGATGCTATTCCACTTGGTATATGTGTGTGTGTGTGTGTGTGTGTGTGTGTGTGTGTGTGTGTGTGTGTGATATGTGGTTAGTATTGATATTATTTCATTGTCCATGATACTTTTAGCAAGATGTAGCTTCCTTCCTTGTCTCTTTTAATTAGGTCTATTTTTGCTTTTGCTTTATCTGGGATCAGAATCACTGATTTTTTTTATGTCATCTGAACCATAATATATTCTGCTCCAGTACCTTAACTTTAATCTCTGTGTGTCTCTCTGCTTCATATGTGTTTCTTGTAAACAACATACTGTAGGATTCTGTTTTTTAACAGAACATTCTTTTTCATTTTAAGGGAAAGTTCATCAAATTTATATTCATAGTTATGACTACTACTATTATTATTATTACTGTTATTATAATTATTGTTATTTTTCCCTCCATCCTATTTTCCCCTTTTTTATACTTTTCTATCCTTTTACCCTTCCCCTCCTTATCAGTGTTTTGCTTCTGATCACCACCACCCCCCAATCTTCCCTATAGGATAAGATAGATTTCCCTAACAAACTAAGTGTGTATGCTATTCCTTCTTTGAACCAAATCTGATGACAATGAGGTTCAGACCTCACCTACTCCCATCCTTCTCTCTACTATTACATATGTCTTTCATTTTTCTTTATGTGATATTATTTTTGTTTTGTTCAGAACCCCTGAGAATCTTCCCCCCCCTTAGATTTTTGTTTTGTTTTGTTTTGTTTGTAACTAGATAAAAAGGCTATTCTTTACCTCATTTCTTTCTTACCTAGTCTTAATCATTGGATGGAATATTGCTTCAATCAAACTGAGACCTGTTAAAGACTTTAGCTTAAAAAGGACAAGATCTCCCACTGTATCAAGACCATCTGTAGTCATCCTAATCTATAACTTGCCATTAAACCCAGATGGCTCCAGAAGAGAGAGCAAGATTTGAAACTTTGCAAAACTCACCCTCACTTAAATCCAAATCACTTACATGTCATGGTATCATATCCCTGATATCACAGTTCTCTTCAAGAATGAAGGACAAACAACAATGCAATACAATTTACCCTATTTTGCCTTCCATTTTCCTCTTCTCTATAATTTTTTCACCCCTTAATTAACATTTTTATCATCACATCACACTCAGCCCACACCCTCTATCTAAGAATATTCCTAACTGCTCTAATAGAGATACAATTCTTAAACGATACTAGTATCATCTTCCCATGCAGAAATATTAACAGTTTAACCTTATTGAATGCCATGTTTGCTTTTCTTTCCTGATTAACTTTTTATACTTCTCTTGAGTTTTGTATCTAAAGATCAAATCTGTTCAACCCTGCTCTTTTCATCAGAAAAGTTTGAAAGTCCCTTATATCATTGAATATATATCTTCTCCTTAAAAGATTACACTGAGTTTTGCTGGGTAGTTGATTCTTGACTATCATCTAAGCTCTTTTACCTTCTGGAATACCGTATTCCACTTGGAATGTAGAAGCTGTGAAGTCTTGTGTAATCCTGACTGGGTCTCCTTAATATTTGAATTTTTTTCCCAGCTGCCTGTAGTATTTTCTCCTTCCCATGATAGTTATGAAATTTGGCTCCAATATTCCTTGAAGTTTTCATTTGGGGATCTTTTTCAGGAGGTAATTGGGTGAATTCTTTCAATGACTTTTATCCTCTGGTAAGTTTTACTCTCAGGGCAGTTTTCCCTGACAATTTCTTGAAAGATATTCTTCAGGCTCTTTTTTGAATGGCTGTCAGGTAATCCAAAAATTCTTAAATGATCTCTCAGATTTATTTTGCAGGCCAGTTTTCCAAGGAAAATATTTTTCTTTTTTTTTCATTCCTTTGATTTTGTTTTGATTCTTGATGTCATTAGCTTCCATTTGCCCAATTCTAATTTCTAAGAAATTATTTTATCCAGTTAACTTTTACATCTCCTTTTCCATTTGGCCAATTCTACTTTTAGAAGAGTTATTTTCTTCAGTTAATTTTTTCCTCATTTGGTCAATTCTATTTTTTAAAGACTTGTTTTCTTCAGTCAGTTTTTGTGCTTCCCTTTTTAAGATGTTGATTCTTTTTTTTTTATAATTCTCTTGCATAACTCCTATATCTTTCCCCAATTTTTCTTCTATCTCTCTCACTTGATTTTTAAAATCCTTTTTGAGCTCTTTCAACTGGCATTTTTGGGCTGGAAACCAATTCATATCCCCCTTTGAAGTTTTATATGTAGGCATTTTGACTCTATTGTCCTCTTCTGATTTTGTGTTTTGATCTTTCCTGATGTCATAGTAGCTTTCTATGGTCAGGGCTCCCATTTTTTGTTGTTGTTCATTTTTAAATGTTGTTAATTTTTAAATGTTCATTTTAAATGGGGTACAAGAGACATATTCCCAAGTTTCTTGCACCTAGTCACTGGCTGCCTGTGTCAGGGTCCCTGGGGCTGGTGACTTGCCCACTGAACTAGGGTATCCCAACCTGGTAGCACTTCTTGTGCTCTGTGATTTGGGACTGGCAATTTGCCTGATGCACTGCAGCTGGAGGCCTCACAGCTGGCTTGCTATGCCACTGGCCTGCTGAACCAGAGTCAAAGGCCAAGGCAGCAACCAAGGTTGCTGATCTTTGCTTTGGCTAATAGCCTCCAACTGGCTTGCCCAGATACTGCCCAAGTGAGATAGACCTTTCCTGAAGTCTTCTAAATTATCTTGCACTGGAAAATCATTTCACCCATCTTTTTTGCAGATACTGTCACTCCAGAATTCTATAGAGGCTTTATTTAATGTTGTTTCCAAAGGAAACTAGAGAGAGTTCAAGCAACTTCCTGGATTTTCTCCACCACTGTCCCCCTTTCCCATATTTATTTGTTTTTAAGATTTTTATTTTCATTTCCAAGTAATGTCTCTCCCTTTTGCCTCTCCCCCATTTATTGAGAAAGCAAGAAATTCAATATCCATTAATCATATGAGGTCATACAAAATATATTTCCAGATTAACCATGATGTGAAAAAATATACAAAGAAAAACAAATTGGAAGAAAATTTGCTTCAATGTCCACCTAAGAGTTAATCAATTCTGTCTCTGAAGGCAGATGCCATTTTTTCAGTCATGAGCCATATGAATTCCTTTCTAAGTATAATAATGTTAAGCTCTATTCCTCAGGTGATTAAAAGGATTCCTAACTTGTCCCATTAGTTTAAGGCTTTATCAGACTCTTAGCTTCTTGTGAACAGGAAGATTTTTTAATATTTCTTTTTTACCCCAACACTTAACACAGTGCCTGGCAGAAAGTAATAAATGTATGTTGCCTTAAAGCTTATGATTCATTAGTTGATATATTTTCTTATTTAAGATCTCAGGAGATAATTTCTCTCTTAATTTAATTGAGGTGGGATGATCTGGTTGATTTACTCCATCAATCTTTCTTCCTTGAATTTTCCCTTCAGTTTTAATATTTGCCATCTTCAATAAACCATGAAAAGGGTTGCTATAAATAGTTTTGCACTTGTAGTTCCTTTTCCTTTTTTTAACGCTCTCTTTGGTATACAAACCTAATAGTGGTATTGCGGGGTCAAACAGCATGCATAATTTGGTTGTCTTTTGAGAACACCAAATTATTCTCCAAAATGGTTCACAATTCCACCAATAGAACGCTAGTGTTCCAATTTTCCAATATGCTTTCCAACATTTATCACTTTTCTTTTTTTTGTCATATTGACTGATCTGATAGATAAGAAGAGATATCTTAGAGTTGTTTTAATTTGCAGTTCTCTAGTCAAAAGTGGTTTTAAAGAGTTCTTCATATGCCTATAGATAGCTTTGATTTCTTCACCTGAAAACTGCCTGACCATTTATCAATTAGGGAATGCTTTGTATTCTTGTAAATTTGATTTAGTTCTCTATATATTTGAGAAATGAGGCCTTTATCAGAGACATTTGTTGTAAAGATTGTTTCCTAGCTTTCTGATTTCTTTTTAATCATGGTGGTATTTGGGCTTTTTTGTACAAAAGCTTTTTAATTTAATATAATCAAAACATTCTATTTTGCATTTTGTAATTCCTTCTAATTCTTGTTCGGTCATTAATTTTTCTCCTTCCCATAAATCTGACATATAGATTATTCCTTGCTCTTCTAATTTGCTTGTGATGTCTAATATTCTATTTGTCTCCTTAGTTTCTTTCTATATTTTTTTGAATGGATTTATCAGATTTTGAGAGGTGACAGTTAAGGTCCTCCACTGGTATGGGGTTTTGTTTTTCCTGTAACTCAACTTCTCCATTGAGATTTTGAACACTGTACTTCTTGGTACATATATGTTTATTATTGATATTGCTACATTATCTATGGTAATTTTTAGCATTTAGTTTTCTTCTTTATTTAATCAGATCAATTTTTGCTTTTACTTTATCTGAGATCAGAATTCCTACTTCTGCTTGCCTTCAACTAAAATAAAATAGATTTTGCTCCAACCCCTGACCTTTACTCTGTGTATCTCTTTCTGCTTTAAGTGTGTTTCTTGTAAAACAAAACAAAACACACATAATACAGGATTGTGATTTTTGATCCACTGTACTCTCCACTTCCATTTTATGGAAGAGTTCATCCCATTCACAGTCACTGTTATGATTACTATCGGTGCACTTCCCTCCATCCTATTCTTCCTCCTGTTTGTCTTTTCTCTCCTTTCACCTTTTCCCACCTCAATAGTGTTTGGCTTTTGTCTATGACTTCCCCTGATCTGCCTTCCCTTCTGTCAGTCTCTCCCCCTGCCATTTACTTAATCTCCTTCCCTCCTACTTCCCTGTCAGGTAAGATAGATTTCTATATTCAACTAATTGTGTATATTATTCCCTCTTTGAGTCAATATTGATGAGAGTAAGGTTCGAATGATGCTCATTGTCTACTCTCTCATCTTTCCCTCCACTGTTATGAGTCTTTTGTGCCTCTTCATGTAAAATAATTGACACAATTCTACCTCTTCATTCTTTCCATACACTGTACGTTCTTATGTCTTGACTTTTTATGCCATTCCCTCAAATTCACCTTATACCCATACCCTCTATGTACATTCATTCTAGCTATATTGCTAGTGATAAGATTTTTAAGAATTACATGTATCATCTTCCCAAATAGGTAAAAAAAAAATGTTAGCTATGTTAAATCCTTAGATTTCCATTTCTATTTTTACCTATTTATGCTTTTCTTGGGTCTTGATATTGGAGATCAAATTTTTGGTTTGGTTCTGGTTTTTCCTTATAAAAGGTTGAATTTCTTCTATTTAATTGAATGGCCATTTTTTGCCTTGATATATAACATTTCATTTTCCAGGTAAGTGATTCTTGGGTGTAGTCTCAGCTCCCTTGCTTTCTGGAATGTCATATTCCATGATCGCTGATTTTTTGATGTTGCATCTTCCAAGGCCTGTGTAATCCTGATTGTGACTCTTTGATATTGAAATTGTTTCTTTCTGGCCTCTTTTAGTATTTTTTCCTTGACTTCACAGTTCTGAAATTTGGCTGTAATATTCCTTGGAGCTTTAATATTGGGATTTCCTTCCTGAAGTAATCAGCAGATTATTTCAAAGCCTATTTTCTGGGCTCCAGAACATTAGGATAGTTTTTCTTGATAATTTCTTGAAAGATCCCATACAGGTCCTTTTGATTATGGCTTTCACGTAGTTTAATTATGCTGATGTTGTCTCTCCAGAATCTTTTTTCCAGATTCATTGTTTCTTTTTTCCCATGAAGTATTTTAATTTTCCTCCATTTTTTTCATTCTTTTGATTTTGTTTAATTGATTCTTAACATATTATAGAGTCATTAGCTACCACTTGCCCAATTGTAACTTTTAACATCTTATTTCCTCAATTAGCTTTTGTGTTTTCTTTTCCATTTGGCTAGTTGTACCTTTTACAGAGATTTTTTCCCCAGTGGGTTTCTAAATCATCTTTTCATTTGGTCATTTCTACTTTTTAAGCAAATTTCCACGCTATTGAATTTTTTTTATAATTCTCTTGCATCATCCTCATTTCTTTCACCACTTTTTCTACTACCTCTCTTATATGATTTTTAAACTCCTTTTTGAGCTCTTCTATGAGTTCTTTCTAGGCTTGAGACCACTTCTTATTTTCCGTTGATATTTTGCCCTCTTCTGAGTTTGTAAAACTTAGTCTTTGCTGTCCCCATAATAACATTCTACGGTCAGATTCTTTTTTCCCTGTTTTTTTTTAACTTATCTTTTTTGGGGGGGGGGTCCTTTCTTTTAAATGTAAGTTCTGCTAAAAGGGTAGAAGGAGTACTGTCTCAGGCTTCTTCAAGTAGCTGTAAGTCCTCTTTATTTACCTGGTGCTGCATTGATGTTGCCCTGAGATTCATAGGGGACTCTCATGTCTGTTGCTGTGCTGTATAGTGGGATGAAGGGTGGCTGGTGCTGCTGGAGGCTATCGAGGTCTAGCAATTTACCTGGGGTACTAGTGGTAGTTACTGGCATATGCTGTGGCCCGGTGGGGTGTTTCTGTGTTTCCAAGGGCTACACTAAAGCATGTGGTTGTCTGGCAGCTGGAGGATGCCTATCTGCCCTGATCTGTGCCAATGCATGTGGTGTTCTGGCCTCCAGAAAGTGCCTGTCTACTTAAGGTTTGCACTGAGCACATGAAGACCTGGTCACTGGAGGATGCCTGCTTGCCTGGGGCTGTGCCAAAGCACACAGAGGTCCCACTGGAGGATACCTGCCTGCCCATGCCACATGCCCAAGCATGTGGTGGCTCTCACAGTTGGAGTCCACCAGCTGCTCTGCCATCCCAAGGGCTGTGGGGGGGAAGGGGAGATTCCTGATGTTGGTGTTTACTTGCTTCACTACCCTGGGGCTTAAGATCCCATCTTCTCTAATGTAAAGTGCAGAGCTTCCCCTTACCACAGTCAACTCTGGCCAAATGACCCAAGATCCTACACCCACAACATTGCCTCCAAGAATGGACATACCCATCTCACTCTTACTACCTGGGCACCTATAATTAGGGATAGAAATGCAGGAAAAGAGGCATCCAGAGGTCCAGGCTCAAGCTTCCCTAAATGAACCCTCCTTACTCAAGGTGCCATATCAGAAGAGACACCCTTCCAGGGTTAGCCTCAAATATAATGATACAATCCCCATATTGGGGAGAGAGAAAGAGAGAGACAGAGAGAAACAGAGAGAGAGAGACAGAAAGACAGAGAGATAAAGAGAAAGAGAAACAGAGACAGAGAGAAAGAGACAGAGAGACAAAGAGACAGAGAGAAAGACAGACAGACAGACAGAAAGACAGAGAGAAACAGAAAGAGAGACAAAGAGAGACAAAGAGACACACAGAGAGAGACAGAGATGTAGAGAGACAAACATAGAGACAGAGACAGACAGAGAGACAGAGACAGAGAGAGAGACAGAGACAAAGAGAGACAGACATAGAAACAGAGACAGACAGAGAGACAGAGAGAGAGACAGAGACAGAGACAGACAGACAGACAGAGACAGAGACATAGAGAGACAGACAGAGAGACAGAGACAGAGAAAAAGAGACAGAGAGAGAAAAAGAGACAGAGAGACAGACAGAGAAACAGAGAGAGAAAGAGACAGAGATAGACAGACAGAAAGAGAAACAGAGACAGAGACAGAGAGACAGACAAAGAGAGAGGAAGGGTGAGAAGGAGGGAGGGAGGAGAAAAAGCAGGTCATGTCCCCTTTAAAAATCCACTTAATCTTCTGGCTTAATAGCCAGGGAATTACTTCATCATTCCCAAAGGCCTCATGTCCTTCAGTACTGACCTGAAGCAGACAGGAGAATTCTGTGCATTTTCCGTGGCTTCTGTTACATTTATATTCATTGCCTCTTCATTTTGGGTTGGAAATTTTGTGGAAAACAACTCTGTCACTCTGCTTATCACCTCCTCCTTTGTTTGACAGGTGAGGATGCAGAGCTCTAGAGGGGCTAAGCCCCTTAACCAAGGTCACATAGGCAGGAAGTGCCTGAACTTGAAACTGATTCTAGATACTCTAACCTAGATACTGCACCATAGTGAGATGAGGTACCCATGGATCTGAAAGGGGAAAAGTCACAAGTACTTTTCAAAATACTTCTCTGTGATAGTTCTTAAAATCAGCTTGGCAAAAATCTCAGTGGTTGTCTATATTATCACTCAGATGGAGAATTTGGGGAAGACCAAGGTAAATTCAAAAGGACCATGCATGATAAGACAATACAAAAAAAACTAAATCTAGTTTAAACTTTCACAAGACTAAAGCAAAGTAGGACATGATGTTACAAAATGTAGTTTAATGAATAAGGCAAGCAAACATTGGAGACAGATTAGGATGAAAACCCTGACATTACACTGGAGTTACTAGGTTCATGTGATATTTACTGTAACTAGGTCGAAGTCCAGACCACCCACTTTGTAACCAAAGGTCATAGTAAGGATTTTTTTAGTTCTTTAACAATTCCTCTGCAATGTGTGTGTGTGTTTAATGAATCAGAAGAATTCTACAAATAATGTCAAAGTATTAATCATTAAATACTATACAATTAACATGTTTATTTCCTTTTGTTAAAGAGAGAAAATATTTCATTAACTTGCATCTGTCCTTGACTCTAAAATCTGTGCATCATCTCTATTATGCAGCAAATAAATCAGATAGTTTTCCTCAGCTAGGTCTGGGTCACATCTGAGAGAGATAAATGATGTAACATCTCCCTCTGCAGGCCATTATTACAGCAGCAATTGTTCCAGTTTTAATCCTGGTTTTCCAAAAGCCTTTGTATCCATTCTCTGTCTCATTCTCTGCCTGTTTTTATTTGTCTCTTTCAGTCTTTATATCTTTCTGTCTCTATCTCTGTCTTTCTCTATCTCTTTCTCTATGTCTTCTCTATTTTTATCTGTCTCTGTCTCTCTCTTACTGACTCTCTATGGGTCTCTATTTTGTCTCTCTATCTCTGTCTTTCTCTATGTCTGTCTGTCTCTTCCCTGCCCCTCTCTCTTTCACACACACACACACACACACACACACACACACACATGTATCTAGATTCAAAAGGCTAAGGTCATTCAGTACTTTTGATCGTGATACATAAACTGATTTCCTTCCTCAAAATACCCTGTCTTCTACATAGAACTAAAAATGAATTCCTGTGTACTTTTTGTGGAGAAAAACCAAATGATACTAAATGCAACATAGGTATTTTACTAGTGATTAGATAGGGATTAGATCAATAATTTGGGGGATTTGACTGAAAAAATTGCAAACAGATGTATATATATATATTTATATATATATATATATATATATATGTCTGTGTGTATGTATGAGTGTTTTTAGTCTTGTGTGTGCATATTTTTATATGTGTGCACATATGTTACAAATAAATGTTATGTTTTACATATATAAATGTATCTATATGTGTATATATGTATGGTAAACACATATACACACCTTCTGACAGAATATAATTTGATAATATTGTTACCTATATGAATGCACTGTGTATGAATAGTACTTATGAAATGAATATCTGTGGTGTATCTGTCCCATGCTTATGACTTGTGTTTTCTCCATGAAGGACAGGGATTCGAATTCATTAATAAAGGGAACTTTCAGTTGAGAAATCTCCCTTTCCCAATGAAGGTCAGCATTGACCTTCCTAGATACTAGGATAGGTCCTAAATACCCTAATCCTAGATACTAATATTTAAGTGATTTGACCAAGGTTATACAATCAATATCTGTCAAAAGTGAGACTCTACATACTTGATGCAATCTCTCTTATTTGTGGATATTATTTTTAAATAAATTTTGATTTTGTTTTAAGAGGGTTTTTTTAAGAAAAAAAGAAAAAAACCCTTAAAATAAGGGCCAAAAAAGCAACCTGAAAAAGTGGCCAGCCAGTGAAATAATGGATCTTAGTCCCCTTGGTAAATTGATGTTTTTCTTAAACCAAGTAAATATGTCCCAGTTGGAAATAAATGACATTTTATACTATTCTCCCTTCAGTATACTAGACGTGGGGAGTGGGTATTGGGGGAGGGATTCAAATCTTATTGTAAAGGAATTAGATCTCTTCGAGTTAGACTAGTTTAGAACAGACAGCCTTATAACTTTGAAGTTGGAGAATATTTATTTAATAAAATGAATAAACATGGTCATACGTAGTTATCTCAAAAAGAATTTCTTGCACCAAAGAATCTTTGTGTGAAAAGGGTCATTAATGGTATTTTGCTCCAACCTCCTATTCAGTGTAATGATCCCTTCAATTATATGCCCAGTATTTTATTTCTACTGGAACACTTCCAGTGGCAGGAAACTCATGACTTCAAGAGAACAGTCCTATTTTTGGACAACAATAATTTTTAGAACCTATTCTTTTCTATGGAGGCCAAACCTAGTTCCCTTTTAAGCAGCCTAGATGACTAGTGGACGGAATGTTGGACCTGGAGTCAGAAAACCTGAGTTCAAATCCAGCCTCAGATAAGTTATTAGCTATGTGATTCTGTTAACCTCTGTCTTCCTCAGTTTCCTCAAATGTAAAATGGGGATATAGCAGTAATTTCTTTTCAGGGTTATTATGAGGATTAAATGAGATAATATTTGTAATGCTCAACACCTGTCATATAGTAGACACTTAATAAATGGTGTTTTCTTTCTTCCTATACTTCCACTAACTGTTCCTTATTTTGTCTTTTGTGGGAATTCAAAATGAGTCTGCTCTTCTTCCATATGACCTCCCTATAAATTCTGAAGAGAGTTATCTTCTCTCCCCTTAGTCTTCTATTTTTTGTGCTGAGGATATGGATATGGATATGGATAGTAGAACACTACCTAGCCTAAGTGAACAGGGCTTTGCCCTAGGGTGCTGATTTCCCATGAGGCAAAGCCTATTTCCTTCCCAGTTATACACTTCTCCCCCTCACTTTGAAGTCATACAGCAAGGCTCTGTGACCCAAACACCTACTGGTGCCAGACTCTCTGTTGGATGGGATGTCCTCTTTCACAGAACAATTACACCTGCTGTGTAATTGTGTTCTGACATTTCCTCCTACTCTCAACTGAATTCTTTCCAAGAGAACAAATCCTATCTCTGCTAGTCAGAAATTCTGAATTCCTTTCGGTGAATAAACAGCATTCTTGTCTCTTTAAAGTACCATTTTATATGTCTATATGGTATAGCAGAAGGTACAGATTCTCTTGTTTCTGTTTTTGCAGGACGTGATTATGAAAAATCTAAAGTTTGCAAGGAATTCACCAATCTGGGGAAAGATGACTTCCGATCTTTGTATGTATAGCAGGGCATACTTACTTGCACACCATGTCTGTTCTAACAAGGATAAGTTGATCCAGTCAGGTATACAACTTTAGGGTCAGTCCAATGGATTAAGTGACAACATCCAGGAAATAATTTAACGACAGAAGACACCCCCATCTCACCCCCCGCCAATTATGATTTCTATCTTTTGGCCAATGTGGCCTGAAATTCCCACTTTAAACAACAGAGGTAAAGCATTTGATATAAGAAGGCCAATAGTAAAGTATTCTTTAAGAGTAGGCTCTGATCCCAGTTTAGTTCCTGGTTAGACTCTTTGGGTCCTGAAGAAAATTATATTCAGGAAAGAAAAATGATGGCAGGAGATGAAGAAAGAAGTAAATAAGAAGCAACAAGCTTCTAAGTGGTGGGGGTGGAGGGAGATAGAGAATGGCCAAAGAAGATCTAATAAAAGAAATAAGGTATAGATTTTTCCCTAATATAACTAGAGCAAGAAATTATTTGAAGTATTCTAGTATTCCTCACTTAAGTCATAAGGCAGACAATTCTGGATAAAACTGTTACATAGATTTTTCATAAATTTATTTCAACATGATTTATTGCAGGTGAATGAAAAATTGTGTAACCCTGAGATTTTTTTTTTCTCTTTATTCCCCAGATCATTTGTTCTATATAGCAGAAAATTTCCCAGCGGCACCTTTGAACAGGTCAAAGCCTTAGTGGATGAAGTTGTCTCCTTGACAGAGACTTGCTGTGATGTGAATGCTGACCCTAATTGCTATGATACAAGGGTAGGTCTAGGTGACTGCATGCTGAGCTGAGGTTGTTAAATTTCTTCATTAAGTGATGAATTGAAAATTGAAGATGTTGGTTGATTGGGAAGATTAGAAAATGTAGGCAAATACCAACAGTAAAATATTAAAGGATTCATACATAAGTTGCAAGAGAGTGTGGTGAACAGTTGTTCAAACACTCCCATTTGTCCCACTTATTCTGCTACTGATTCATTGCCCATTTTAGATTTTTCAGTTTAAAGTCTCCCCCTCTGCTCTGGGAAATTGTGGCAAATGATTTGTAGTTCTCTCTATCTTTTATAACTCTGTGTCTCCAGTAAGAGATGATGTCCTGGAAAACATCTCACCATTAGATGTCTCTCCCTCTCCTCTGGTGATTATCTCCATTTTATTTGCCCCTCTTTTAGTAAGTATAACTAGACTTACAAAAACCTGTATTTAATATGGTTTATTAAAAACAAATACTAAATATTTTAAATAAGAAAAGTTAAATAGATATTGCTAAACCCTAAAGGAAAGGCTTCCATGTGAAGCCCTATGATTTAAGTTCATAAGTACATTTTGAAATTCAATCACATCTTTTCCTGGTAAGCAGTCAAAATGGAGAGGAGGAATATTGCATGGACAAAATACACCAGCAAAAAACCTGATTAAAAATATCATCCTCACACCCATAACCAATCAGAAATTTGTTAACTGATAAACTCATATTGGAAAAATCATTTACATTTTGCTTTGAATTATATTAATCATATCCTAAAATAGTTTTCTTCCTAAGAACTACTACACAACAAGAATGAGAATTTAGAAATAGAGAAGGCAAAAGGTATTGAAAAGTCTTGAGTACTTGAAAGCCTGATGGAGCATAGTGACAAAATGGCTTTGGTTTTGTTTTAAAGTCATATACCAGTATGAGACAACTAGATATCTTACAGAGGAAATCAATAGGACTTGTGAAGGAAGTTCAGGAAAACAGGTAAAAGGTCAAAGGCAAACTCCACACTTATTTATAACTTTATGTAGAACCTGCACGATAGTACAGTGAAAAATAAAGTGAATATGGCATCAAGAAGTTAGAGTTTAAGCCTTGTTTCTTCTACTCACTATGTTAATTTAGGCACATGATTTAAATTCTCTGGGTTTCAGTCTCTTATGTAAATTGGGAATGAGAATATTACTGCTTTCTATGTTTTTTGAATAATTTTTTTTCAAATTATATGTAAATGTAATTAACATTTTTTTAAATTTGGAGTTTCAGAATCTCTCCTTCCCTTGCCCTCTCATTGAGAAGATAGAAAATTTTACATAAAGTATGTATTGCAATCATGAAAAACATATTTCTATATTAGCCATATTGTGAAAGAAAATACAAACCAAAAAAAAAAACCCCAAGAAAAAATTTTAAAATGGTTTTTAAAAGTATACTTCATTCTGTATTCAGACTTCATTAAGTTATTTCTCTAGGGTAGCTAGCATTTTTATCATAAATCCTTTGGAATTGTCTTGGATCACTCTGAAAATAGCTGATCATGTAATATTGCTACTACTATGTACAATGTTCTCCTGGTTCTGCTCACTTCACTTCCCATCAGTTGATGTAAGCCTTCCTGAAAGCAATCTTACTTCTTATTTCTTATAGCATAATAATAATCCCACAGAATTATATACCATAATTTGTTCAGCCATTCTTCAATTGAGGGAACTCCCTTGATTTCCAATTCTTTGCCATTACAAAAAGAGCTGCTGCAAATATTGCTGTACACATAGAGTTTTTTCCTCCTTTTTAAAAATCTCTTTGAGATAAAGAGTAATGGTACTGCTGGATCAAAGGGCATGCACAGTTTTACAACTCTTTGAGAATAGTCCCAAATTACTCTCCAGAAAGATTAGAATAATTAATAATTCCAACAAAAGCATTCGTGTCCAAATTTTTCCATTTCCTCTCCAGAATTTGTCATTTTCCTTTTCTGTCATATTGATCAAGCTGATAGGTATAAAGTGGAACCTCAGAGTTGTTTTAATTTGTGTTTCTCTAATCAATAGTGATTTAGATCATTTTTCATATGATAATAGATAGCTTTGATATTTCTTCTGAAAATTACCTGTTCATATCCTTTGCTGTTCAGTCATTTTTTGTCATGTTCAAGTCTTTTTCATCGCATTTAGGGTTTTCCTGGCAAAGATAATGGGGTGGTTTGCCTTTTCCTTCTCCAGCTCATTTCACAGATAAGGAAATGGAAGTGCTTAGGGATAAATGACTTGCCCATAGTCAACTAACTACTAAGTGTCAGAGGCTAGATTTGAACTCAGGAAGATGAGTCTTCCTGTCTTCAGGTCCAGCACTCTATCCACTATGTTACATAGATACCTCACAAAACCAACAGAGGTTGAGTGATTTGTCCAGCTATTGTCAGAGGCCAACTCTGAACTCAGGTCTTCCTGATTCCAGTGCCAGTCTCTAGCCAATGAGCCCTTTAATATCCTCACGATTCTTTGGCCATTTGTCAATTGGGGAAAGATTCATGTTATTATTAATTTGACTTGATTCTCTATGTATTTGAAAAATAAGTCCTTTTTCAGAGAACTACAATAAAACTCCCCTCCCCCAGTTTTCTATTTTTCTTCTAATCTTGGTTGCATTTTTCTTATTTGGAAAAAAAAAACAACTTTTTTATTTCCTGTAATCAAGATAATACTCTCTATTTCATGTTTGGTGATAAATTCTTCCTCAGATATAACATGTAAGTTATTTCATGATCTCCTAATTTCCTTATAATATCACCCTTTATGTCTAAGCAAAGTATCCATTTTGGCCTTATCTTGGTATATGGTGTGAATGTTATTCTATACTTAATTTCTGCCAAACTGTTTTCCAATAGTCTAAGCAATTTTTATCAAATAGTGACACATAGATCTTGGTGTTTATCAAATAGTAGATTACTATAGTCATTTATTCATGTGTTTACCTAATCTATTCTATAGATCTACCACCTTTTCTTAGCCAGTACCAGATCATTTTGATGATTATTTCTTTTTCTATAATTTAATATCTGGTACTCTAGACCATTTTCATTCACATTTTAAAAAATTAATTCTCTTGATATTCTCGACCTTTTCTTCTCCCAGTTGAGTTTTATTATTTTTATAGCTCTATAAAAATATTTTTTTTGGTAATTTGGTTAGGATGGCACAGAATAAGTGAATTAAGTTAGGTAGAATTAACATTGTTATATTCTCTCCCTACCTGTGAGCAATTAATATTTTTTTAATTATTTAAATCTGACTACTTCTGTATAAAGTTTTTGGATTTGCATTCACATAAATTTATCTTGGAAAGTGAGCTTACAAATATTTTATATTATATTATAAAATATATTTTATATTTCTCTGTCACTTGCTGCTGGCCTTGTTGGTAACATATAGAAATGCTGATAAGTTATGTTGGTTTATCTTATATCCTGCAATTTTACTTAAAATGTTAATTATTTCAACTGGTATTTTAGTTTATTTTCTAAATATATCATCATATCATCTGTAGAGAGATAGGTATGTTTTCTCATTGTCTATTCTAATTCCTTCAATTTCTTTTTCTTCTCTTATTGCTATAGCTAGCATTTCTACTACAATGCTGAATAAAGATGGTGATAATGAGCATCCTTGATTTACCCCTGCTCTCACACTGGAAAGGCATCTAGCTTATTCCCAATACAGATAATGCTTGCTAATGATTTTGGATAGATATTACTTATCATTTTAAGGAAAGTTCCACTTATTCCTATGCTTTCACTAGTGTTTTTAATAGGAATGAGTGTTGCATTTTTTCAAGAGCATTTTTCTGCATCTATTGAGATAATCATAAATTTTTGCTGTTTTTGTCAATGATGTGGTCAATTATACTAGTAGTTTTCCTAATATTAAATCAGCCTTGCATTACTGGTATAAATTCCATCTGTTTACAATACTCTAGGACCACAGAACAGTAGGATTTAGAGAGAAAACTTTCAAAGTTACTTAGTTCATGTTCTTTCATTTTATTATAATTTTCAATATTAAAATTACCCAAAGATTTATTCTACTATTATCCAGGAAAGCTAGCAGTAATGACAACCTTTTTTTCCCCTATTTTTAAAACAGACTTCAGAATTGTCTGTCAAGTCCTGTGAAAAGGATGCTCCATACCCCAAACACCCAGAAACCGACAAGTGCTGCATCTTCGAAGGTCTTGAACGAAAACTCTGTATGGCAGCTCTGACACACCCACCCCAAGAGTTCCCAACTTACCTGGAACCAACAAACAAAGAAATATGTGACTCCTTCAGGATGGACCCCAGAGGCTTTGCTGATGAGTAAACTACCTCCCAAATGATTGTATTAACTCTGTGTGTGTGTGTACATATGTGTTTACACACACACACACACACACACACACACACACACACACACACAGATTTTTGATGTCATTTGTATAGGAAACCCCCAAGTGAGGAAACTCCCTCTTCCCATGCAGGGAGTTCCCTGTAATTTAGAGAACTTCTTTATGTCTTAAAGACTGCCTACAGCACTTAAGAAATTAAGTGCTCTAGGCAGAGTCATCTATCCAGTATGTATCAGAGGTGGGGTTTGAACTAAGTAAGGTCTTCTTGTCTCCCAGGCTGGCCCTTTAGCTAATTGATCATACCCTTCTTGAAAGTTTTTCATAGACTAAGAACCAAAATATATAACCATCCCTGGAGATTTCATCCTTAACCTCATTTAGCAAAGTCTTACAAGTTCAGAATTGAGCAGAAAGATCTATAAGCAATCCTTGAATAGAAAGTCTATTCAAACTTCAACTTCCAAATATTTTTAAATGAATTTAATTAAGGTAAAATCTATTTGCCTTTTTTTTGCCACTTGAGGATAACTTGTAAATAGAGTAGCTTCCATAGAGAATTTAAACCTTTTTTGATTTAGATTTACTATTTTATTTGGGGATACAAAAACCCTATATTTTCCTAGGAAAATGGAAACAAACATTGTTTTTGAAAGATACAGGTAGGTCCATATTTTTTATGTGTGTAGTAGCTGATATTAGATTGTTTTAGAGTTTTCAGCTACTGTCATTTTAAAAAGGAATCCAACTAACCCAATTTGTAGCATTTTTACATAGTTTCCTTTAAGCTTTGAAGCCCCAATTTGTAGTTCCCCATGCCCCTTAGCTCTTAGTAAACCTTCCTGCACCCCTTATTATTATGTGAAAAGAAATAAATTCTAGAGTTTGCCAAAACTATCTGCTTAAGAATAACACTTCAGAGTTTGCAAAGCCCCTTTGAAATATCTTTTCACCCCCACAACAACCCTAGGAGGGAGATGTTAGTATTATCTTTATTTTACAGATGAGAAAACTGAGGCAGGCAGAAGTTAATTAACTTGGCCAAGGTCACAAAGGCTGGATTTGAACTGCAGTCTTCTTGATTTCAGGTTCAATACTCTATTCATTAAGCAGCCTACCTATTGAAATAAAATAGGCAAAATAAAAAAATTAATTCATTTAAACAAGATAACATAGTTATTTATCAAATATTCCTTTTAACCCCTTAAGTTTCGTATGACCCTGGAAAAGCTACATTTATCCCATATTAGGGAATACTTAATGCATATATATCCCCACAAATTCATAGGATGAATTCTCATATGTAATAATAATTAAAACTCAGTCTGTTTTTTTCAAGACCTGACCAATCATTCTGGGTTCTTTCAGGTTTTTATATGAATATTCAAGTAATTATGGACAAGCTCCACTCCCATTATTAGTAAGTTACACAAGGAATTATCTATCCATGGTCGGGACATGCTGTACATCGGCCAACCCTACTGCCTGCTTCCTCTCAGAGGTAAGTACTTTTCAGAATCCTTGCTTAGTTCAGTTTTTTGATCAGAGATTCCATGATCTTCCATATATTATTTCTGAGTTAATTTAAATCTCTATCTTAATTGAGATGTTTTACTACTTCTTTGATCTGATAAAAGTTGAGATTGAAGCATGGGCACAAGTCTAGACACATTTAACACTCAAATAGCCTAGAAATATTGGGCATTTTTTGACTGAAGATCCCCATAAATAATTCTAAGAATCCTTCTAGGGACTCTATCTACAAGAGAGGCTCTTATTTTTAGAGCAATTTGTCAGAGTTCCATCTCATTCCCATTGAAAAGCTAATGCAACTGTGGTGACTCATTAAGAAAACCCAAAGAATTCAATGACCCAATGTCTTGGAATTCTTTTTATATGGTGAGAGTATTGAACTTAGAATTACAAAGACATCTCTTCTAATTCTCCCCCCATATACTTCCTACCTGGATGGCTTTGGCCAAATCAAGTGAAACTCAGCTTCAGTTGCCACACCTGAAAAATGAGTGATAATGATAGTACTATGTCATGGGGCTTATGTGAGGGTCAAGTGAGATGATACATGCAAAACACTTTGCCATGTTTAAAGCCTTCTTTTAATATTAGTTATTATTACATAAAGTGGTTAGAATATTATACAGTATTCTGTAAATTACAGATCTTATTTCTCCTCCTTTATTCCCAAAGTAGAGATAGTGTGGCATAATGGTCATAAATTTTTATAGAATATGAAATATTTGTATGCAAAGTATACTTATACATTTATATGCAAATTTATGCAAAGCATTTCATCATTTGAATTTCTAATCAACCTTATAAGATCCACATATTATCTTTATTTTATAGTTAAAGAAACTAAATAATGAAGTTTTTCCCCCATGATTGCATAGCAAATGTCAAGATTTTGAGACTTCCTTTCCCTGAATCTAATTCTCCATCCACATCACTGAGTGGTGGGTATGGAGTCAGGATCACCTAGATTCAAACCCCACCTCTGTTACTTGTTGTGTTGCCTTGGATAAATTGTCCAACCTTTATGCCCCTTGGGCAACCTTTTAAAATTAAGACATCTAGATGGGATACCCAAGTTTGAAGATATCCTAGACCTTTAACATATTCCCAATAAATGGCATAACATTTTTATTCTTATGTTTCAAGAGAGATTGCCTCTAAAATTTGACCTTTAATAGGTTTTCTCATTCCATTTCTCTTTCTGTTACTGGATTGTTTACTCAAGGAGAGCTTTAGTACAATGTTAGCATTGTTGAGTCTTTTAAACTCTATGTTCTATAATTTTTATATACACAAACATACACATTGTTCCTCATATGGCAAAAATTTCAGAGTAAGACTTGGCTTGAATTCAATAAAACAAATCAATTTTATTTTAAAAATGATTTCTTTCATTAAACATTTTCCAATTCCACGTAAAAAAAATTAACAATCATATATGGAAAGGGTATGCTACAACCAATTCACACTAATTTGTGAGAGCCAATTGTTAAATTTTCAGTGTCAACATTTATATATCTGAAAGAGGTATAAATCAGGGCTTGATGTATTTATTGTGTTTGTCATTTAGATTCAAGAAAGTGATGGGTGAAATGCACAAAAGTATATTCTATGTACTTTTTTTTCCAGAAAATCATTTGTTTGGAAAAACATTGCTGGAACTATAAAAATAGACATCTATTAAACATTTTAGATATTTAGGTTTAATGTTTGTCCCCATTAAATTATTTTTATTTGAATCAGTCCAAAGTTCTAAACTGTCGAGATACTTTTAGATCTTGACTTTGATCCAGTACCCTCCCAGATTTCTGGTTATCTATAAATTTGATAAGCATGTCAACTATGTCTTTATCAAAGTCATTGAACAAAATTTTAAATGGCTCATGATCAAAGACAGATTCCCTAGAGCACTCCACCAAAGAATTCCTTTTAAGCTGACAGCAAGTTACTAATGATGTTCTTTAGGTATGATTATTTAACCAACCCACCTCTTTACAGCTTTTCCTTCAAAATAGAGAAGAGAGTCTTTGGCAAATTCTTTGTTAAAATCAAAGTAAGCTATGTCTACACACATATGCATATAATCAGGATTGTGTTGGTAAATATTTAACAAGCAGCTCTTTCTCCAGAAAAAAAAAACTAAAACAAAGAAAACAAGACACACTTCTAGGTTTAACTTGCATTATTAATATTTTTCACCATCACTTTTAAAAGACAATAAACAGAACAATAAATTAAGACTTGCCTTTGCAGATTTTGGGGATACAAATGCTTATAAGGAAAATTTAACAGTGGTTTAAGCTGACTTCAGCACACCCTTAAATCTTTTGATACTCCTTGGAAGAGAAAATTTTCTCTTCAGGTTTGCTTTTCTTTTTGTCTTCAGAATTTCAGTCTTGAGAACTTTGCATGCTTCCTGACTTGACTTCCCCTTTAGAAGTTCAGGCTATGAGATCTCACCTCTCCTTTCTCCACATTTTTTGAAATCTGATTTCCTCAAATTTAGGCTTGCTAGGTTATATGCATTCTTCTTCATCTTCTTTTTCCACAGACTGTAAGGCAGAGAGGTCACTTCTCCCAAAACTTCCCAGTATTTCCACCCCTATAATCACTATAAACTCTGCCATAGCAAACTTGTGATCTATTTCCTAAATTCATAATTTCTTATTTCTCTTCAGATTTTCTGACAACAAATGCTTTGTATTAGATTGTTCATTTTTTACCAAAAACTATGTTCCTAATTCTGACCCCAACTGATGGTGCACTTGTTGATTTTACTCATAAAGTAAGACTAAATTCTTTTGAGTGATGACTCACTTATAAAATAATAATATTGACATAAAAGTGAAGTTCACTGGTTTTGTCTTTCTTTGTATTCCTAATATATAACTCAGTGCCTGGCACATAGTAAGAGTTCAACAAATGTTAGTTGATATCATAGACTGATAGACTTTCCCTTACTTATTTTTGGATTTCCTCACATAAGTATATATTTTCAAAATATATAGTTATATATATTTTGATGATATATATGATTACCATCCTTTCCCTTTCATACTCTTTCCCCTAAAATGTGCGCACACACACACACACACACACACACACACACACACCCTTTACCTATTCATTTCCTTATGAATATGTTGTACCTATGGAGAGACATATTCCTATATCAGTGGTATCTTTTTTTTATTAAAAGCTTTTTATTTACAAAACATGAGTGATTTTTCTACATTGACCTTTGCAAAAAACTTTTTTTCCCAAGCTTTTCCCCTCCTTCTCCCCACCCCCACCCCTAGATGACAGGTAATCTAATACATACTAAATATGATATATTATATGACAAATCCAATACATGTATACATATCTATACAGTTATCTTACTGCACAAGAAACATCAGCTCTAGAAAGAGGGAAGAAAAAAAAACAACCTAAGAAGGAATTGGGAAATGTTTAATGAAAGAAATCATTGTTAAAATAATTATACAGTATTGAATAGTAATGGTGATAGTGGGCAACCTTGTTTCACCCCTGATCTTATTGGGAATGGTTCCAGTTTATCACCATTACATATGATGCTAGCTGATGGTTTTAAATAGATGCTACTGACTATTTTAAGGAAAAGTCCATTAATTCCTATACTCTCTAGTGTTTTTAATAAGAATGGATGTTGGATTTTATCAAATGCTTTTTCTGCATCTATTGAGATTATCATATGTTTTTTGTTAATTTGGTTATTGATATAGTCAATTATGTTCATAGTTTTCCTAATATTGAACCATCCCTGCATTCCTGGTATAAATCCTACTTGGTCATGGTGTATTATTCTGGGAATGATTTTCTGTAATCTCATTGCTAATATTTTATTTAAGATTTTTGCTTCAATATTCATTAGGGAGATTGGTCTATAATTTTCTTTCTCTGTTTTTGTTTTACCTGGTTTAGGCATCAGTACTATGTCTGTATCATAAAAGGAGTTTGGTAGGAGTTCAGTGGTATCTTTCTAGGAATCCAATGGAATGTAAACTCCTTAAAGGCAGAATAATTTCATTTTAGTCTTAATACTCCTAGCCTGCTATATAGTAGGCACTTAATATTTATTGTTGAATGACTGGAGGAATAAACATCTAGGAGCCAAAATTGCCTCCTCAAATAAGAAACTATGGTATAACTCACTTATATTCAAACATAAAAGGACACAAATTTTATTGTTAAATCTTCTGGTCTTTGTTTCAGGTCAATTTCTAGGTGTTCCTAATTGCCATCTTTCCTTCTACCACGAGGCCATTCCCTATGTTATATCTCTTCTAGTAGACTATAAGCTTTTTGAGAGCAGAAACTACATTGTTCTTTATCTCTGAATACCCAGGGTCTAGTAACACTATCTTAAACATTTCAGGTGTTAACAAATGTTTGTTAAATTGAGCTGAATCCAAAGTAAATACCATAGGATAAATATTTTCTATTTGAGATATTTGCTTATGGTGTTTATAGATAATATGTTCTATCTAATGAGGCACTTTATAATGTTTTAGAGGCTTCAGAATAAACATCTATCACTACTCACTACAATGTCAAATAGAGTCTGTTCACAATTTGCTGTCTATGGGATGAAGAAAACGAGATTCAGGTGAGAAATATTGTTGCCATGCTTGTCTTCAAATTATCTTTCTTATTTCACTCTTCATTATTTCATGTAAGTCTATCCCAGTTTTTCTAAGATCATTGAGCTCATTATTTCGTACAGCATTGTAGTATTCCATCACATTCATATGCCATAGCTGGTTTAGTCATTTCTTAATTGACAGGCATCCCTGCAATTTCTATTCTTTTGCCACTACAAAGAGAGCTAATATAAATATTTTAGAGTATATAGGTGCCTTCAACATTTACCCCTGCATTTTTTTTTCATGGGGGAATTCATCTTTACCAGGCTAGGTGCAAATAACTCCTCATCACATCCACCTAAAAGAGAACAAAGAGCATCCCCCTTTTTTAAGGGGGATAAAAAAAAGCTCTAACTAGTTTGTTTGGTTTTATAAAGTACACATTTAGCAAGTTCCTTCTAAGTATGGGAAAACGTTCTCAGAATTGGCTTTGAGGCTTCTCCAGCAGCTACCTCAGCTCCAAGATGTAGAGGGCTCATCCAGAAGTGACGATCTGAAGCAAGGAGTCACCCTCCTCCTCCTCCTCCTCCTCCTTCTCCTCCTCCTCCTCCTCCTCTTTCCCCCCTTCCTCCATCTCTTTTCCTCCTCTTCCTCCTTCTCTTCTCCTCCTTCCATCCTTCTCCTCCTCTTCTTTCTTCTCCTCTCCTTTCTTCTCCTCTCCTTCTCTTCCTCCTCCTCTCCTCTTTCTCCTCCCTTCCTTCTCCTCCTTCCTTCCTCTTCCTTCTCCTCCCCTCCTTCTCCTCCTCTTTCTCCTCTTCCTCTCCTCCTCGGAGCATCTGGCCCTAATCAAGCATATTCTTTGCTCAAGCTGTTATGAAAAGAGGCTCCTAAAAGTCATTAAAAATTTAACAAAAGAAGGATGACTTTTTACCCTAAAACATTAAGAAAATAGAAGGAAAATACAGTGAAATGTAGCTTCTGTGGAAGGGGGCATACCCCTCCTATTCCTTTTACCTCTAAACCAATTTTTTGCTGTTTATGGATCAACTACTATCCACCTAAGAGTACAAATGATGACATAATGTAATGAGAAAAAAGCTTAGGATCATAAATCTAGAAATGAGGAAGGGACCTGAGAGGTTATCTAAGCCAATATTTCCATTTGTCATATGAGGAACCTAAGGCCCAAAGACTCCACAGAGGCAAATATCAGGGCATGGATTTGTACTCAGGTATTTATA
Source organism: Myrmecobius fasciatus (assembly GCA_023553655.1). NCBI lineage: Eukaryota > Metazoa > Chordata > Mammalia > Dasyuromorphia > Myrmecobiidae > Myrmecobius > Myrmecobius fasciatus. Next base: position 178,961 of record JAJPUD010001737.1, on the reverse strand, counting down.
AATTAGTACTTCAGGTACAAGTATAGTATTCAGCAAGTATAGCTCATTATTATTTTATGGACCACAATTTCATTTCAGAAGTGTAGAGTGAACAAAATTATAGTGGCCTTTTTAAAGTCATTTTCAGTTGTGTTCAACTCTTTATGATTCATTTTTGAGTTTTCTTGCTAACAACCTGAGCAGAATAGCTGTGATATACAACCTTTGAAAAATTGACTATACTCAGGGAATCTGGTCCCCTTGTGAATGAATGAGAGCTGTGGCAGAGGTTCCCAACACACAATGTGCTATTGTTCAGCAAGACCAACTCTTCATGACCCCATAGGGAGTTTTATTGGCAAAGAACTGAAGCAGTTTGCCATTTTCTTCTCCAAGTCATTTTACAAGGTAAAATTCCTTGTCTAGAGTAAATGTCTGAGGTCAGGGAAATAAGTCCCCTTGACTCCAGGCCCAGAAGTCTATCCAGTGCATCACCTAGCTGTGCAATACCTACTGGATAACTCTTAAAAGGCCTGATAAACTGAGTTAGAAACAACCATTTTATCTCCAAATAGTGTATATTATACTATGTAGTAATAAACAAATATAGTTTGTTTCTATATTATAGTAATAAATAATTAAGAGTAAAGATATTTGTGATCTAAGAAATTTGCAATCTATCTCTCTAGCTACATTGTCAAGTATGCCCAGAAAGTACCAACAGCTGATTTAGAAGACATAGTCCAACTAGCTGAAGATATGACCAGTGTTCTCTCCACCTGTTGTAATTCCATCCTTGAGGACTGCATGGCCAATAAGGTGAGAGGAAATGATAGGGCTTTTATTAGTATCCTTGTGTTGCATTTTCAATTAACATATTGCATATTAGCTAAAGAGGCAAGTGGCTTCTAGTCCCTCTTCTGAATGTATAGCCTTGGAGAAGGCACTGAGCATGCTCGGTTGCTCTAGACTGCTGATTCAGACTAGAAAGCCCTGATAAACATGGATAGATTAACTTTCTTCATCTGGAGTTCCCTACAGCTCTTTCTCTTTATTTTGCATAATGCCAGGGGTTTATTAATATTAACCAGCTTTTGGGGGGGAGGAGGAATCATAAAAGAGACACTTTTGAGTTTAATTTTTATTATTAATATTTTCTGCTTTACTTCTTTAAGTCTAGACAATCAACAAAGAGATAAGTCACATCCTGATTTATAGTAGTTTTTGGATGTCCAAAGTATAAATATTCATGCTAAAAATTAAATAGTTGTTTCTCAGGAGCCAGTTAGAGCTGATGCAAGTATATCACTACTTTATGCTCTATACATAACAGTGGTAGTGCAGACTTCTACAGATCAAATGACCTATTTTAATGTGAAGCTAACCTTATATCCTACCTGATATACAAAGGGCTTCCAAAGAGCCTACATACTTTGTTATGAGCAAATGTTCCTATCTCCTATGTTCCTTCCATTTCCCCTCTTCACCATCCCCAGAATTCTTATTTGCTTCAAATATATCCATAGTATATGGCTGGGAGTAAGACTGTGGTCAAATCAGGAATCCCCTTGTGGATCAGGATTACTAGTGGTAGAATCTTATATGAACATATCTGGAAGCCAGAGCAGACCCATATACCTATATTTTTCAGAAGTACCCTCTTGATCTAAAAACTAGGCTTAGGAAGCAGAATAGTGGAAAGATTCCTGGATTTTGAAATAGAGGGCATAGATTCAAATTCTGCTTCTCTGTAGTGTTGGCGAGTCACAATCTTGCTAGATCTTAATTTGCTCAACTATAAAATAAAATGATGGGGGCAGATGATCTCTAATATCACATCCAGTCCTTAATCTATGACCTAAGATCATGTGGCTTCAAACTAATGTCCTTGTACTATTCAAGTAAACTTCCTGAGTTCAAATCTGGGCTCAGAAACTTTCTATCTGTGTGACCATGGGCAAGGCACTTGACCCTGTTTGCCTCAGTTTCCACATCTGTAAAATGAGCTGGAGAAGGAAATGGCAAACCACTCCAGTATCTTTACCAAGAAAACCCCAAATGGGCTCAGGGAGGGTAATGACAACTACTAAAGGATAGAACTGGTGACCCACATTTATTCAACAATGCTGCAAAGAAACAGAATTCATAAAATCATGGAGATGGAAAGAATCTTTGAAAACATCTGAGCCAATCTCCTTATTAGATACATAAGAAAATTAAGTTCCAGAAAAGATAACTGGCTTGATCTAACTCATACATACATAGTAAGACTCAATCTTTGGATATCCTGTCCAGTTCTCTTTCCACTATATAACATTACCTAAGAGAAAAGCCAAAAATGCCTTCCCTTGGTATTCTTTCTCCCCCTGTCTGTCCCCCTTGTACAAGAAAAAAGTGAACTCAACATTTCTTTTATAGTTAGCAGAACACACTGTGAAAGTTTGTGAGAAGCTTTCCACCAAAGATAAGAGGTTTGAACACTGCTGTGGAGAAAGCAGTCCTATGGACATTTTCCTGTGCATTTATTCTATGCCAGCTGCTCAAGCTCTCAAACTTCCAGATTTTGTCAAGCCCAGCTATGAAGAGATATGCAGCACAGAAAACAATAAAGCAATGGATAGGTAAGCAGATTTGAAATTCATTTTAATGTGATAAATGAAAAGAAGGAAGGAAGGAAGAAGGGAAGGAAGGAAGGAAGGAAGGAAGGAAGGAAGGAAGGAAGGAAGGAAGGAAGGAAGGAAGGAAGGAAGGAAGGAAGGAAGGAAGGAAGGAAGGGAGGGAGGGAGGGAGGGAGGGAGGGAGGGAGGAAGGAATGGAGGGAAGGAAGGAATGGTGGGAAGGAAGGAATGGTGGGAAGGAAGGAATGGAGGGAGGAAAGGAGGGAGGGAAGGAAGGAAGGAAAGAAGGAAGGAAGAAGGAATGGAGGGAGAGAGGGAAGGAGAGAGGGAGGGAGGAAAGAAGGAAGTCAGTATCTACAATTTTTTATTATACTCTTTGTCATGGTTTTTTATCATAAGTTTAGTTCAAGATCACAAGCCTGAATCATTAAGGGTATAGATAACCATTAACTTTACAACTAAAAGGGAACTTAACAGTCATAAGGTCCAATTCTCTCCATTTACAGAAGAAAAAAGTGAGACCCAGCCAGGTAAAGTGACAGATCATAAGCGGCAGAGACAAAATGCTAATTCAGGCCTTCTCAATGCAGATTCTAAATCCAATGTTCTTTCCAATGTACCATGATTATTTCTTGAGCAAATAAGTATTTAATTAAAATGCAACCAATCTGCAGCCTGTTTGCATGAGCATATTAAAATCTGTTATTAGATAAAAGTGAATTGATAATAAAAGGAATACATTGTAATGGGAAAATAACACTTTCTGGATAATCATTTTTAACATATTTGAAAGGAAAAGCAAGGATGAATTTAAATATACTCAGTATAATAAAAATACAACTTAATTCCTGGGAATGCCTCAGGCAGTATTTCTGGATTTCAAGAATATTTGACAAAGTCCTTCACCATTTCTTTGTGGAATATGTTTAATAAACATGGTTGAAATAATACTGTTAGGTAAATAAGCAACATGTTGAATGGTAGATGACTCGGATTTGCACTTTGATTAGTATGGAGATGCCAAGTGAGAGAGAAGTGTAGGAGGTGAAGGCTGGCCTATATTCTGTCAGGTTCAGTCCCCAGACAACCTAAGAGGACATCCAGCTGCTCCAAGCAAAGAGAGGAAGGAGTACCTAGGAAATATTTTAATTCACTACTGAAAAATCACTTTCAGATAGATAGATATACATATATACATACACAATGTATATGTGTGTTTATATGCACATATATGTGCTTTGTATATGTATGTGCCAGATATTACATTGTGGTTATATTATAAACATAATACACATACATATTAAATATGTTGTTGAGCCCTTTTTCAGTCATGAATAGCTCTTTCTGACCCCACTTGGGTTCTCTTGACAAAGATCTCAGAATGGTTTGCTATTTCCTTCTCCAGCTCTTTTTACAGATGAGGAAACTGAGGCAAATAGAATTAGTTTTTTCCTTTTTATTTATTTTTAACACATTGCTTTATGAATAATGTTGGAGAGAAAAACCATGGGAGAGATTAAAAAAATGGAAAAAAGAAATGAACATAGCATGTGTTGATATACATTCGATCTCCTTAGTTCTTTTTCTGGATGCAGATGGCAGAATTAGGTTAAATGACTTGCCTGGGGTCACACACCTAATAAATATCTGAGGCTGGATTTGAACTCGTCTTTCTATCTCCAGTTCTAGCAATCTATTCAATGTACCACCTAGTTGCTTTTCTTATTTTATGTATATAATATGTATTACATAAACCTATTGAGTTCATCTAATAAATGTAATAGTGTCATATTATAAATACATATGTATTCTAGAAATAAATATAATCTAATAAATATAACATATTGCATAATATACATGTGTATTAGATATACACAATAGGTTTATATATTTGATCTTATGGCCTCTATCTATAATTTCATAAGGAAACTTCTGCTGAGCATATCCCTTTTTCCAATGAATATCATTAATGACTATGCAATTTCAAGTCTTAGAGAATTCCCTGGGACACTGTCAGTATGTGTCTGAGCCAGGCCTTGACACCAAACCTTTCTTGATTTAGAGGCCAGTAATCTATTTGTAGCATTATTCTACCTATTAACATGGATCTAGTGATATAATTTCCTCTTTTCTTGTGTATCTGCCAACCATAGAAACTTGTTCATTCAGGATACAAGATTTATAGGAACATGGATATTGATGAATAGATTTTTTATTTTCTGATCTTTTTTCTCTCTTAAAAACACCTATAATTATTTAACTGTGGAAATAGTCTTTGCTTTGAGATATAGCTGATTGTAAATCAATTTTTGGACATTAAAGAGATTTTAAAACTTGTGTGCATCAATGTAGCAAGTACTTATCTATACATACAGATTCTGAAGATGGGTACATAGATCATACACACACATACACACACACAAAGTCTTTTTCACTCCTTTTCTTTCCATTCCAGATACACATATGAACAAAGCAGGAGGAAACCCAATATTCCAGAAGTGTTCATCACAAAACTACATGGCTTAATGCTGAAAGTTATGAGTGACTGTTGCAAATCTGTGGAACCAGAGGCTTGTCTGCGTTCCCAGGTAAGGATCCTCAGTTTGGGTTTTTTTGTTTGTTTGTTTGCTTTTTGATGATGACTATTGATCCTAGACACTATCGTCTAATTTATATACACAGAGCTAAAAAAAATCAGCAAGTATTTATCAAGCACCTACTAAGTGCTTAATACTTTGAAGGTAATAGGGATTCACTGGAATTTATTGGGAAGAAGGGCTGACAAGATCAGACCTGTGCTTTAAAAAATCATTATGGCAACTAGTAGGAGGAAGGATTGCTAAGAGGAGAGACTTAAAATAAGAGACCAATCAAAAGTCAAGAAGTGAGAAGAGAGGTTATGAGCTCCTGAACCAGACTGGTGGTATGCAGATGGAGAGAATGAACTGGCTATAGGATATTGTGAGGGTATATACAATAAGATTTGGCAGTAGATGAGAGAAGTGGGGTGAGAATATGGAGTCGAGGATGACACTCAGGTTAAGGGCCTGGCTGACTGGGAGAGTAGTGACACCTTTGATAATAGGCAATTTCAAGTTGCACAATGTTTTAACAAAAGCACATTCTTTCTGGAAATAATATTTTCTTATTAATGCATTACAGAGACCATTAGCAAGAAATGAAATGGCCTTATTCTTCACCAAGGCAGAAGAACTATGTGGTGATTTCTCTCAAGATACTTTTACTGAGTACAAGAAAAGGTAAAGTATATATTTCAGGTGATAGAAAAAGATTACTGAAATCACATTTCTTAGTCTGAATTTTTAGTTCTAATAAGGTTGTAAATATAAGAAAATGTGTTTGCTCAGAGTTGGCCCTGTGAGGGACCTTCTACATAGATATTAAAGTATCCATTATAAGAGTAGGAGTTGAGGAGGAGAGGAAGATGGTGAGCCAGATCCTGAACTCCTTGAGAAAGGAGGATGGATATATTTCAGCCACCATTATTTGGATTGGGAGGAAAACTTCAAAAAAAGAAAAATGCTGAATAAAAAAAGTAAAAAGAGTATGGAAGTAACAGTGAGGAATAACAAGCATTCTGATTCCTCCTTCAAGCCTGATATGTCAATGGAAGGCACAGGGAGTGCTGTGTCTAATCATAGCTCCAATGTTCTTAGAGGGGAGTCAGATCTTCCTGATAGTTGGAAATCAGAAACTCTCTGCAAGGCTGAACAAATTGTGATATAGGAAGGTAACAATGTTACTGAATCATAAGAAATTACAAAAGAAATGGATTCAGAGAAACTGGGAAGACTTGTATGAAGTGTTGCAGAGTGAAGCAAAAAGAACCAAAACAATAATTTATACAATGTTTACAACAATATAAAGGAAGACAGTTTTGAAGGACCTGATTACTTTAACCACTACAAGGACCGATTAAGCTTCCTGAACACTGATCATGAAGCATGTTTCCCAGCTTGAAAAAGAGAGATGATGAATTTTACATGCTAAGTCAGACAAAAGTTTTCAAACATGGACAATGTGGGAATGTTTTTTTTTGCTTGATTATATTTATTTGTTGCAAGAGAATTTTTATTTTAGTAGTAGGGAGATTTGTAGGTAGAAAAGACATATGTAATGACTCAAGAAAAAATTCAAACTGAAAGAAAAAAGACATTAATATATATATTATTTTTATTATTTATATTTATATAATATATTAATGTTGACAGTCTTTTTTCTTTCAGTTTGAATTTATATATATATGTATATATGCATATATATACATATATAATATATAAAACGAAAACAACAGAAAGAAGTTCAGAAGACACAGTTAGTTAACAAGCATATATCAATTGTTTTCTATGAATCAGGCATTGTTCTAACCCTTGAGCAATCCTGTTAAATTTAATAAATATTTTAAAGAAATAGGCTGCATATACTACACACATTCACACACATACACATACACATATATATACATTATGTATATATGCTATACATGTATATTCATATTGAACTTTCTTTTTCTGTTATTTGTATATGATTGATGTTTATTAAGTTCATGATAAAAAAAGATAATTTCATAATAATTTTAAAGTTTTCTTTTCCCCACAGGTTAACAGAGCACTTTAAGACCAAGTTTCCTGATGCTAATTCTAAAAGTATTAAGGAGATGGTTGAAAATCGGACTGACTTTGCCTCCAAGTGTTGTCTGATGAATTCACCTCCCTTATACTGTAGTACTCAGGTAAGGATGTTTAACTCTTCCATTTGTCACTTCATTGTCCATGGCATTGATTTTCCCTGGATTACCCTGTTCTTTCTTCACAAATGCCTTTGTGTTCATGAATTCATCTTTCCAGGGGCCTATAAAGACTTGCTTTATTTAAGACTGTCCTTGGAATGCAAATTAGCAAATAAGTAATGACAGAAGACCACTCAGAAAATTTTACACATTTATCAATAGGAAAGTTCATGAGAATAAAGCCTACTCATTTTAAATAATTCATATCCTTATTAATGATAGTGGGCTTGTTGACTAACCAAATAAAAGAAATTTTATATGGAAACACACATCATACCCCATGTTGAAAATGGCACAATTTCTTTTATGCTATTTCCAAGGGATGCCACAATACCTTGCCTTTCCAAATTTATCTAACTCTCTTCCTTTTCTGACTCCTCTGAGTCTGGAATTCTCCACCTAAGTTCCTTAGACCCCCAAATAATCTGCAGATAGATTTCAGAGTTAAACAGCATCTTCATGCAGCTAAAAAAAAAAGAGCATGTCCCATTCTGGTAGTTTTTAATATGCAGCTTATTTTAACTACAAAGTGAGTGGAAAGGGGTTGTTCCTATTAATGTGTTAGAGTATTAATGTCTTCTCCCAAAAGTAAGTCTCTTCCCTGTCCTACAGGGTTACCTCCATCTAAGATGAATTTGGCATGCTCAAAAGCTTCAATACATTTTATTATGTTTAAAACAGTCAGTTGTTAGTATTATTGAAAAACTAAGAGATTTGGATAGAAATTTGTTCTACAAACAAAAATTATGTCTTTATTTTCACTCATCTTTAACTGAAATTCTTCAATTATAATTCCATTTTAATTATTCTAAGAAAGTTCATAAAATATTATTCTAAGAAAGGTTCATAAAAGTTAATACTAGACTTCACAAGAATTACAAAGAGAAGCATGGCATGAAAGAAGTTAAGAAATCCGGCTCTAGTCTGATTTCAGAAAAGCCTGGAGAGTCTTACATGAACTGATATTAAGTGAAGTGAACAAAACCAGGAGAATTTTGTGCACAGTAATAACAAGAATATGTAATGATCAGCTATGACAGACTTAACTCTTCTCAGCAATATAGGGATCTGAGACAATTTCAATAGACTGGAGATGGAAAATACCATTCACATCCAGAGAGAGAATTATGGAGACCGAATGAAGATCAAAGCATATTATTTTCACTTTTTTGTTTTGTTTTGTTTCTTGTGGTTTCCCCTTTGTTCTGATTTTTTCTTTCACAATATGACTAATATAGAAATATGTTTAAAATGCTTGTACATATATATAATTTATATCAGATTGTTTGCTGTCTTGGGGAGAGGGGACTTTCAGAAGGGAAGAAGGAAAAAATTTGCAACTCAAAATCTTACAAAAATGAACGTTGAAAATAAAAATCTGTTTTAGGCACATCTGACTATTCACCATTATCCAACCCCAACTTCTGTACTTTTATTTACATCACTACTTAATGACTATAATTTCCTTCAACCCAAAAGGACTTATTTTTACAAGTGAATAAACCAAATCCTAGAGAAGGGAAATGATTTAGATAACACTGGGCTTATTACTCAATAAATGTTTATTAAGCATCTATTATGTACCAGTCACTGTACTAGACCCTGGTGATAAAAAGTGGGGGAAAGCAAAGACTCCAGAGGAGTGCATAGTATAATAAGGAACACAAGAAGCAAATAACTGTATACAGAAGTAGCTATACACAGGATAAATTGGAGATAATCAACCGAGGGAAGACACTAGAATTAAGGGGGATCAAAAAAGGCTTCCTGTGGTAGGTGGGATTTTAGCTAGGACTTGAAGGAAACCAGAAGACAAGGCATGAAGAGGGACAGAGATTCTAGGCATTTCAAGTAATTTCTTTGTCTCTGGAACTCCTATAGGAAGGTAGGGATCTGGATTATATTTACAAGGATATACAATCACAAAATCTTGACAGCTGCCAGAATACTAAAAAGAGTCTGACCTAATGATAGTACAAAGTAGAAAGTAACATCTTCAAGTACCATGGACAGCTCATCAAGGTTACTAAAGTGAAATTCCTTCAAGATAAGAAGCATTCTAATAAGAATTGAACTTTGGGGATTTGGAAGGGTTTGATCTGTTTTGTTTATCAAGCAACATTGAACCTGGAATCCTGTAGCCAAGGTTTCCAAAGACTACACTACCAGTAACTAGTACTGAAAGTACAAATGAAACAAACCAAAACTGTAGTCAAATTTCTTGGAGTCACTAGGCCTACGGCATGGTAGAAGTTAGCCTTTCCCCTCCATCTTCTAGCTCAGTCCATGGTGCACATGCTATGGATCGAGCAGGACCTTCCTCCCTGCATGCAGCTTGAAAGAATGAAATTGTCTCTGTCTAGAGTTGCATCTTGTAGTTTTAAAAATGTATCTCGTTCCAGTTACATAGCCAATGGAAAAGATACTGTTCCCACCCATGTGGTAAAGTATCAAAGCATGTATTCTCCCAGAAGTAGGTCTCTGCACTGTCTCACAGAGGTACTGCCAACTAAAGTGATCTGAGTATGCACAGAGGCTTTATTACATTTTATGATATGTAAGGCACTGTCTGTTGTTACTATTATTGAAGAACTAAAATTAATATAAATTTATAATATAAATATGATACAATATAAAGTAAGTTAATTATATTTGTGTGCTTTATTTCCAGATTGATGCTGAAACTAAAAATTTCTGTGGCCAGGATTCATGTCTGTTGTCTTTGGTATGTATAGAAATGTAAATAGATATCAGAGATCAGAACATTATTTTACAGTTACCTGTCATAGAATTGTATAGCTAGAAGGAACTGTTGAGATTATACTCTAATATAACCCTCAGTTTAAGGTAGAGGAAACTGAGATCCAGAGAGGTAAATCTGAGAGTTGTTCAGTTATTTCAGTCATGGCTGACTCTTCGTGATCCCATTTGGGGTTTTCTTGGCAAAGGTACTAGAGTGATTTGCCGTTTACTTCATTTTATAAATGAAGAAACTTAGTTAAACAGGGTTAAAATGACTTGCCTAGTGTCACCCAGCTAATGTCTGAGATTAGATTTGAACTCAGGAAAATGAATCTTCTTGATTCCAGGCCCAGCACTATATCCACTTAGCTCCCCTCACAACTAATTAGTGATAGAGCTGGTTTTGCTTCATTTCTAGCTTTAGGCATGGAGGAAACAGCAAATTATGTATAGCCAGAGATTCTGTGCTCTGTCCCTTATTGGTCATGTAATTTTATAGTAGGGCTTTAATAAATTCTTATTAATTGACTAACAGAAAGGAAATTTTTAAAGAACTAGAGTTAGATCCATTCAAGAAGGATCAAAAGTAGAGTATAGTTTATTTAGCAGGATAGCTGGAATGTACAGAAGGATTGATTGATTGATAAGCCAAACCATCATTGCAACAGTATCATCAGTTTCTTGCCTTTGCTAAAGATCTTAACTATATGAAAGAGATGCATGAACAATATCACAAAAATGCACTCACACTCATACATGCATGCACACAAACATACACATATACACACATCTGCCCATAAATACACGCATACATGCATACATTGTACGATGGGGGTTGAATTAAATGGTCTTTACAATTTCTTCTAACTAATGATATATAACCTTATTCTAAACATGTATATTTCCTTTTTTGAAAAAATTTAGTACATTAATTAAATGTTAATTAAATATAAAACCAAATATTTAGAAAATTAATTAGGTTTACCAATGAAATCATATTTAATGAAGAAAGAAAATGATGGACATTGCTCCTGCCATGTATTCTAATTGAAAGAAAACTTTTTTAATGATGTCCATTTTCATTTTGCTAATTTATGAGTTTTCCAATAATGTGGAAATAAAAAAGCAATTCAATCTTCTGGCAGATTAAATTGTTTCAATCTATTCAGCAATTAACTAACCCTATTCTTTTACTTGAGATAGTAAAACAAAAAATGTTTTAAGAATTTTTTTTTAATCAGGAATGCTTCTCTGACTAAGCACAAAAATCACATATTATAGGCAACTAGTTGGCACAGTAGATAGTGAATTGGGCTTAAATTAGTAAATCCTAAGTTCAAATATGACCTCAAATATTACTAGCTGCATGACTACAGGCATGTTACTATTTGCCTTACTTTTCTTATCTATAAAAATGGGAATAAGAATAGCATGTGCTTTCCAGGATGCATGTGAGGATAAGATGAGAGATCTATGAAATGTTTTGCAAACTTTAAAACATTATGTAAATGCTAGCTTTTAATATTATTAGTCAAAATCCAACTTACCTACATACCTTACTTTTTACTTTTGTCACCTAGATATTATATTCAACAAAACAAATGGTCCCTTCTGATCCAATTATGAAAATTTCAATTAGAAGTATGTAATGATAGAATAACAGCTACAAGTTTTACTTTATCCCCATATTCCTGCTTAAAAAAAGAAACTCCCAAACCTTCCACTTATATATGGACATCTACAAGAGGGAAAAAGTATTTATATAGTGCCCACTATGTATAAGGCATTGTGCTAGGTATTTCACAAATATTATTATTTCATTTAATCCTCACAGGAACTCTGCTATTATTATGCCCATTTCATAGTTGAGGGAACTTTAGCAGAAAGAGGTTAGGTGACTTGCCCAGGATTAAACAGTCAATAAGTGTCTGATGCTAGATTTGAATTTAGCTATTCCTGACTTCAGAGCCAATACTCTATCTTCTTGTCACCCAGATGATTCCACTTCTTAGAGCCTATGTTTTATTTATTTTTAAAATTCTGAATGTAACAAAAAAACAAGGAAAATGATCATTTCCATAAAAATTATAACAAAAAGGATTATAGATAAAATATTTTAATATGTAGTCTTATGTATATCAACATTAATATTATTGAATATAATGTTTTTCATTTAATGTTGTCTAATAGTAGCATGATATAAATAATATTATATTGTAATTTCATATTAGGGTTACTAATATATAAATGCTAGCCAATATAATATTATTGATTATAACAAATTTGACATATAACTTTCAAAGCTATCTTTCTTGCCTGTGACTCTTCTGGTTTTTCTTCCATTCTGTGTATGTAAAAATATTCTTTCTTTATCTTTTTTATCTTTAGCTACCCTAACCCTAGCTCTTCCTCTTACTACAACTCACCTCAAATTAGAAAAATAAATAAGAAAAACAAAATCCTTGCTACAAATATGCAAAACCAAGCAAAACAAATCCCCTCATTAGCCACATGTAAACATGAATCTCCTAGTTTGACATGTTTTTTGCATGATTTCTGGTGTGTTTCTTGCATCATTTCTGTCATGTTTCATTATCAGTCCTCTAGAATGCTATGTGATCATTGAACTAATCATAGTTCTAAGTATTTCCAAGTAGTATCTATTTTTTTCCTTTTTTTATTTTAATTATTTTTAATTTGTGAAATAAAACAAGTATTTTCATAACACAGTAGAATAAAAAAAGATTGTACATGAAAATATAAATCTGTTATGAACCATTGTATATTTTATAAAATTATCACTACATGCAACATATATTATGTTTATATAAATTACTGTCCTAGTTCTGCTCATTCCATTTAGTATTAGTTCCTAATAGTCCTCCTAGAATTCCCTAAAGCCACTCTTTTTGCCATTTTTATGGCACATTAATATTTGACTACATTTATATACCATAATTTGTTCTGGAACCCTTAGCTGATGAGTACTCCCTTCTTTCTAGTTCATTAGTAATTTCATTAATGTATGAGAAAGAGTTGCTAAAGATTTGTATACTTATGAGTCCTTTTCTTCTTTCTTTGATCTCTTTGGAATACAAGCCTAGACAGGGTATTATATGGTCAAAGGGTATGCAAAATTTAATTACTTTAGAGACATAGTATCAATATACTTTCCAGAATCGCTGGGCCAATTAACAAATCTCCTAACATTGAAGTAGGGGGTCTGTTTCCCCACAATCTCTCCAATAATTGTTATTTTCTTTTTAAATCATCTTTGTTTATCTGATGTGGATGAGCTAGAACCTTAAAGTTGTTTGCAAGTCTGTTATTAGTGAAATGGAGCATTTTTCCTATGTCTATAGATAACTTGGAATTTCCTTCTTTGAACACAGCCTGTCCATATATTTTGAACATTTACATATATATAGGGGAATGGCTCTTGTCATCAATTTCAATAAGTTCTTTAGATATTTTGGATTTGAGAACTTTGTCAGAGAAACTTGCTGCCAAAATTGTTTCTCATGTTCCTGTTTCCCCCTAATTTTAGCTACATTAGTTCTACTTATGCAAAAATGTTGGAATTGGAATAATAAAAATTGTCCATTTTATTCTTTAATCCTCTCTTCCCTTATTTGGTCATAAACTCTTTCTCTACCCACAATTGCAAAAGTTATTTTCTTCCTTACTCCTATAACTTGTTTATGATTTAACCATCATATCTAAATGTGGCATACATTTAGAACTTATTCTAACATTTCTTATGAAACAGTGGTTAATAACTAATTTCTACTAGACTGTTTTCCAACTTTTCCAAGAGTTTTTGTCATATAATAAGTACTCACCTGAGTAACACAGGCCTTTTGATACATAGAGCACTCTGCTACAAGGTTTTTTTGTATGTGATTGATCCATTACACTCCTTTGATTTCTCTTTCTTAATGAGTACTATATAGTTTTGATGATTTCTATTCTTTAGTATAGTTTGAAATCTAGATGGTCCTCTTGTCACTTTTTTCTTTTTATTTTCATTAAGTTTCTTTACCTTTTATTCCTCTAGATGAATTTTTTAAAAATCTGCCATTATGAAGTAATTCCTTTGTTAGGTTGATTAGCATGGCACTAAGTGAATTACTATGGGTAGAATCATTGTTTGCATCATATTGGCATTGCACTTGTGAGCAAATTATATTTTTTCATGTACTTAGGACTGTATTCCTGTAAAGAATACTTTATAGTTACATTTACATAATCCCCATGCATGGCTTGAGAAAGAGACAGAGAGAGAGAGAGAGAGAGAGAGAGAGAGAGACTTCCTAGTGTTTTATACATTCTGTAATTAGTTTGAATGAAATTTCTCTCTACTTCTTGATGAGTTTTGGAGGTCATATATCAAAATACTGAATATTTGTAAATTTATTCTGTATCTTGCAACTTAGCTGAAGCTATTAGGTCAATTTATCACCATACTCTCTATTGTTATTGTATTTCTATAGAAACAAGTGTTAATTTTTTTCAAAAGCTGTTTTAGCTTTTATTGATGTCATCATGATGCTCCTACAGAGTAATTCTCTATTTTTATGTTGTTTCTAATTTTTCTATGGAAGAAAAAGACGTTTACACTGGAAATGACAAAGCAAAAAAAAAAAAAAGGTTAGCAGGAAGATGATATTCAAGATAAAAAGATAGTAAGAGCATAGGTAGCACAATGAATAGATTGTTGAGTGTGAAGCCACAAAGACTCATCTAGTTGAAATCTAGCCTCAGAGATTTACTAGCTGTGTGCTCCTGGACAAGTCATTTAATGCCTTAGTTCTTCATCTGTCAAATGAATTTGAGAAGGAAATGGCAAACCACTCCAGTATTTTTACTCTGAAAACTCCAAATGGGGTCAGGAAGAATCAAACATGGCTGAAAAATGACTAAACATAAGAGATATATAGCTGTTATTAATGAATGAATTTTAAGTTAGCTGGCCTAGGAGAATTACATCTTTGGGGACTGAAAGAAATGTGATAATTGAGCTTATACATTGATATTTGAAAAAACAAGATAGGTAGCACAAGATTAAGGAAAGGTAAATGTCTTGATTTTCAGAAGAGGAAAGAGGATTTTAAAAAGACAAAAGAAAGAAAAAAAGAGAATATGCCCATGATGTTATCCTCAATTTATGGGCAAACTACTAGGCTTCTGCAAGAACTGGTCATACCACACTAATTTTTTTTTAAGATTTTGGGAATTTTTTGCATGCTTTGTTTTTACATTATAAACATTTCCAAATTACACATGAGGTCCTTCCTCATCTTAGGTTTATCCAGTCATGGTAAGTGACTGTTGGATTTATATAAGTCAATCATGAAAATGTTCAGCTGCCGGCTTCAGAGTACTAAATCTCATGCAAATTTTCTGAGCAGACTTATCAACCCATTTATACAATTTTTCTGACTTGGAACTTTTCTATTTTGCTCCTTTAGGAATAAATATGATGAATGACCCTGGAGGCCTGAACTGAAAGGAAATTGCTAAGATTTTGGAAGAAGCATAGAATTGACATGCTTCTACCCTATGAAGCATATTCCCCAGAACCACAGAAATACAGTGCATATATAAATAAAAATAACTAATGTGAAATGTATATCAAAGAAATGCTATAAAAAATTCTGTCATACCAATGACCTGGGATATCATTTATTCTTTTGCTATCTAGAGTCGTTGACAGGCAGGTCCTGCCCTAAGGATATGGGTTTCTTGAGGACTAGGAATTTTCATTTTTGCTGTGATATACCCAGAACCTATGAGGATCCAGCATAATGTTGGTGCTTATTAAAGGTTTATTAACTAAGTAATAAAAACTCCTGTCCCTTTCAGAAACTAATATTTGGCAGCCGGGTTTACCAACCCATATCATCCAATTCTGCCCTATAATTGCTTTTCCATGTAGAGTAGATAGCACTATTGAGGTGTTAACTGAGTTTGTGGCTTCTGCTGGTAATTCAAGGTACTTCACTGTTTGCTCACTCCCTCAGAGAACTGGATCTCCAAAAAACATATATTTGTATATGTATGATACTCTTTTAAGTTTAATCTGAATTGCTAACATTTTCTTTCACTTTATTAAATCTAACTACCTCACAAAACAATAAATCAAGACATTATTTATAGCATTGGCTGATTTCAAAGATATTCATATTCATGGTATAAATTGGATTCTTGCAAACCTTCAGACTAGTTCTATCATATCCATTGCATAGATTTCAAGATCCTTGGGGGCAAGAACTATTTTATTTTTGCCTTTATGTCTCCAATATCTAGTATAGTATCTGGTATAGAGTAGGTGACAAGTAGACATCTAATAAATATTAATTCACAATCCATAAACAAGTCCATATGTCCATCATTCTTGATCTCTTAGTTATTAGGGAATTGAACTACTTAGTTGATAGTGAATACTACTGATACTGAATACTACTCATCCAAACTTGAAGCTGAGCAAACAAGATCAACTAGTCATGAATTCTAGAAATGTTCTCAGCTGTCAAAATTCTTCAGCCATGTGATGGCCACATCTCTCTTTTCAGGGTCAGTTGTCATCTTTTGCTAGATATCACATGACCAATATTCTCTGTACAGATTTTGTGGAGTATGAAATTGTTCCCTGAAAACTTTAGATGCAACACTTCAAAATGTTCCTGAAGTTCCCCCATTTTATCAAGAACAATTTTTCAAGATTGTTTTTAAAAGGTGGGAAATAATCTAATTGGATTGTATATATCCAAAGGTATGATAGGATCTCCTCAAATTAGTTACTGAGAACCAATTGTTCCACTTTCAATGTGAACTTTTTATACTTTGGAAATCAACTATAAATCAGAACTTGATTTATCATTTTGTTGATTTCTAAATTAGAAAAGTATAGAGAAAACATTTACAATGAAGATTAAACAAAAGTGTAACATCATAAGAAAGTGACATTTCTCCCTTGGGGTTCACTCAGTTTCAGTCATGTCTAATTCTTCATGGCCCTATTTTTGGCAAAGACGGTGGAGAAACTTGTCATTTCTTTGTGCAGCTCATTTTACAGATTAGGAATCTAAGGCAGACTGAACTAAATGATTTGCCCAAGGTCACATAGACTTGAAGATAAATCTTTCTGACTTCAGGTCTGGCATTCTATCCACTGTACCATTTAACTTCCCTTTTCCCCAAAGAGCCAGTTCCTAAATATTTATCAGCAAATCATTTTATGTATCCCTCATCAGACATAGTTCAATTTCCTCCAATGAAAATGCTAGATCTTAAGTTCAGATAATTTAGTAGTGTGGTAGATAGAAATAACTAAGAGATAAAGCAGGAAAGAAACCTTGGGGTCAGCAAGATCTGAGTTCAAAAGTAAGCTCAGATAATCTCTGTGTGACTGGAAAGTTAAAACCTCATTTGGCCCAGTTTCTTGAACTTATTCATTTCTTCATTTCTTTATAAAATGAAGAGGTTGGACTCAATAGCTCTAAGACCTCTTCCAGCTATAACTTTGTGAATCTTCTTCAAATGTTCCTTCAGTCTTTCTATTCTTCAGTCACTAAAGACTCCAAGCTGAATTTCTCTGAACTGACCCTTAACACTGAAGAATTAAGTATCTCTTTGATACTCAATGGCTAAACTATTCTCTCTTTTTCAAAGTTTCTCTTTACAAGACATAGATTATCAAGATATTTAGATACTCACTGCTTGTTATTCTCCTTATTTTGACTAAAATGGAGTTGACTCAAATCAAAATGAGACACATATGAGAACCATAGTGTCTCTCTTCCTACATTTGCCCATTGATGTCCTTAAAGAATTCCAAACTCACAATGATAAAATTCAAGTATTGGTAATCATTTATTCTAAAAAATTAGCCCCTATAGAATCTATGAGGCAATATCCTCCATACATTCATCCTAATATGACTAGAATTCAATTTTCACTTAGTACCTAATGCACTATATATAACAGGACATTTTTTTAATCCTCCCCATTACTGTTTTAAGAAGTCCAAAGGGGGGTGGGGAGGAAGAACCCATAGAAGGTTATTGATTCTGGAGTTACTGTTTTCAGGTCCCAAAATGGCCTTCAAGTGGTATAATCAAAAATCCCCTGAACTTGAAGTAAGGAGTGCTAGGTTTATGTCCTACCTATTTAATCCTGGGCAAAGTTAATGCTGTGTTTCTACATCTATAAATTAGTGATAATCAACTAATAAATATTTATTAAACATTCTCTATTTATATCAGACACTGTCCTAGGTTGTGGGAATATAGATACAAAGCATGAAACAGTTCCTACCCACAAACTCCTGCTTCCTTTGACATTCTATTCCAAAGACTTTTCCTAGCTTGAAGGTTTGCCAAAAAGTTATATCTAAATAATCCAGGTTTAGGCAGGTGAGAGTCTATATGCTGTGCCTGTTGTCCAAGGACAAATCTCACTAAGCTTAGAGAGCCTCACCACTCAGCAAACTTTTTCCCCCCTAAGGCAATCGGGGTTAAATGACTTGCCTAGGGTCACACAGCTAGGAAGTATTAAGTGTCTGAGACCAGATTTGAACTCAGGTCCTCTTGACTTCAGGGCTGATGCTCTATCCACGGTACCACCTAGCTGCCCCAACACTCAGCAACTCTTAAAAACCTTTTTCTTTGTTTTCAGAGGTGTGACCTGTATTAGTGGAAGGAATATTTATACCAACATAATAAGGAAATCACAAGTCTTGGAATTATTAAAGCACCGACCTCACAAGACTATAGTGAAGAAAACACCTTCCGATTTTTCAATATGTCAATGGATCCAGGATCTCATTGAAATAAATAGCCCCTCCATTAGTGTCAATCCCACTCCATCGATACCTTTTCATCCTGTGTAACTCTTCTCTGTGTCCTCTGATAAATTATCCACAAGGGGTTTACTAAATGAAGTGAGTGCTCCCTTCTGGTTGCTTCTCATTATATAGATATATTAAGGATGTATTGATAATAATGACCATTTATAATGTATGTAAGGGCAGTGAAGTGGGCCAGTGCATAGAACTGCAAACTTGGAGACAGGGAGACCTGATTTCAGATCTGACCTCAGACATTTAAGTGGCTATGTGGGCAAGTCACTGTTTGTTTCATTTTTGCAAAATGATCAGAAGAAGGAAATGGCAAATCACTCTAGCTTCTTTGCCGAGAAAACCCTGATGAGGTCAAGGTAGCAATTCTTAGTTTGAAATAAACATGTGACAAATGTACAATGGCCATCTCTTTGCCAAAAGGGACATTTATTTAGAAGAAGAGGTTACAGACAAAATGAGGAAGTAAAATAAGCACAAGAAGTGATAAATATGAAATAGATTTTGGAGAGCAATAGAGCTACCAAGGAAAGGAATATGGGAGAATCCATTAAAGAAATATGCCATGAGACCTGAATATACTGGCAGATTAAATCCATAAAGGAGTTTAGCAGACTAACCAGAGTTAGCTACAGTAAGGAGAAAGACTCCATTAAAGGGAAGGAACGATGGGGGAGAGGGAGACAGAGAGAGAGTACCTCAGGAGTCTTAGCCCTGAAAAGAATTTAGCAAAGATCTTCATCAAGATGCATCTTTTATAATCTTGGGGGTTTCTCAGGGGAGGAGAGGAAGTAGCAGGGAAGAATTTGTAGCTCTGAGGGAGGGATTAAGGAGGAGCCAGAAAGAATGCACCAAGCAAAAAAGGTTCCCAGACCTGTCTAAAGATATGCTAATTAATATCTCAAAGATTGTTTAAAGATATTCAGAGGTTGGAGGGATAGAGAATGGAGGCTAATAAAGAGTTTCAGTCTTACAATGGCTCTATACAAACAGGATAGTCTGGGTCTTAGCTTTGCCAGATAATACCCTGATGGACTTCTTCCCAAGAAGGTGAGAGAATAAGCTCAAAGTCTACATCAACCCCAAATGGTCTCACAAAGGGTGTTAAATAATCAAACAACAACAAAAATGTGTGTAGGAGATCTATGTGTGTCAGTGAGCTTTCTCTATTGACTATCCATTCAAATTCATTTAATAAACATTATATTTAAATATGGATTGTTATTTTTAACTGTAAATTATATACAAAGTCATCTGGGAAATCAGGAACAGAATACCCAAGCTCTGAATACAAATATTTACTTAGGTGAAAAGTCACCCATGGAGAAATGCCCTTAACATATGGATCTTTTAGTATCTCACCATGAAACAAGACTCTGAGAATCCTGGTAAGCACCATATGCAGGAACAGAGTGCATAGTGTGGGATGTATGTAAGGAAAGAATTCTGAGGATAGCAATCTATGGTATGTTGTTAGGAAGGGTGACAAAGATCATCATGACATGAGTGAGCAGCCTTTGTAATTTGCATAAAGAGAAAAGCATGATGGGAGCCAGGAGTGATAAAAAGTTTCCTCATCACAATCTCATTCAGTTTAAGGAATGAGAAATCTGGGAATATTTATCTAGCTGCAGAACACAGAAAGGGAGTAGTTATGACCAAAATCAAGATGCAAAATGGATGTCTGAACTATTAGGTAGCTGAATTGAGAAACCAAGGGGCTGGGGAAATTTAAAAAAAAATAGACTTATCAATAGAAGAGTTCTAAGGAGAATTCAAAGAACAAACCTAAACTTAGTCTAAATAAGAGTTTCTTAAGCACTGACTGAGAAGGTTGACTGAAGAGAGCTATAGCATTTCTCTGTAAGTGAGAGGCTTACCAATTTTACATCATTCCTAGCACATGGAAGACAGAGTACAAGGTGGCCCTGGAGTTAGACCCTTGGCCAAGTATTATAGTTGAGCCACAGTGGCAACCTGAATATAAAGCTTAGAATTGGTAGGGGAAGACTTATTAACCACTTTCTAAGGATTGGCAGACTTGGCCAAAAGAGCTAGTTAAGAGAACTATAACTGTTGGGGTGCGGGGTTTGGATCCCAAAAAAATATTGGGGTTTGGGGCTGGTATCTCAAAAGAATTTGCAAGCTTAGACCATTTCCAAATCAAGAGGCAACAATTTTATGACACTGCTGGCAGCAGGCTAATTTCCAAAAGGGAATTTTAACAATAAACAAGGTGAAAGATGTGAGCTAAGTTCCCTAGTAGAATTCGCTCCTTAAACAAGGGGGAAGGTGACCCGTCCCGCGGGTCTCGAGCTAAGGGTGCCTGAGATCTCGCATCGGCCTGTGAGCCAAAAGGCTGGGGAGGCTTCAACCTGGGGATGGGCTGTGAAAGGAAAGAATGGAGACCATTCTGTATAAGGGCAGAATAGCTCGTTTATTGAGGCATAGTACAGGGTTTATATACATTGTGTATCAAAGTAAACTTTCATATAACAAAGGATGTAACATCTGTTGACCATTTGTCAGGAAATTGAATAAGGGGAGGGATGTGGTGTATGTGTGACTTCTTGAAGCAGGATGCCTGCTTGACACTTTCTTGAGATAATTGATCGTATCTGGCTTCCTGGTATGCACTTTTTGGGGGCAGGGGTTTGGTGATGTCTCTAACAGTCTCTTTGTCTCCAACAGGAAGGCACCATAAGGTGGGGCTAAATTCCTAAATAAGTTAGCAGATTATGTCATTTACTGGCAGACTAAGTTCTCTAAAAGAAGTTATAAAGCCATTATCACACTTAATAAACAGGCTAACCCAAAAAGAAATTAACAAAGAAGTGGGGTACCAGAAGGTTCTTTTATAAGAGAAAAATAATTTTAAGGGTTGACATTGTATGGGATGGGTGCTAGACCCCCTCCCCCTTCCCAAATTAACTAATCAGAGACATCTTCAGGTACAAAGAGAAAGTATTTATTTAGTCCCTGCAGAGGGAGGCCCAGAGACACACACCTGGGAACCACCTCAGCTCCCAATAAGTTCTCATGAATCTGACCAGCCAGAAGTAGAACACCCAGTTAAATAAGAAAAGACCAAAGCCTTTTCATTGGATAGACTAAAAGGACATAACCGTCCTTGACCAATGGTCACCAATGTTGTCTGCTTCCCACAGGTCACATCATTTCCTGAGGGTCTGACCTTTAGAGACCACATGACTCCCTGCAACCCAGGGTTCAAAACCTGATCTTCCAGCTCTGGGATTAAGGATAATGTGATTTAGTCTCAAACTGAGAAAATTTCATCCAATCAGTCCCATTCAACATCATAATTTGGTCTGGATGGATACAGTAACTGTCAGGATCAAGATAAATAAGGATCTACTACACTTAAGGTTTACAAATGACCTACTTAAGGACAAAAGGTCCACTTAAAGATGGGATAATTTTTTCTCTGCTCCTCCCTTCTTGCCTCAGGGAACATCTTAGATTCACAGTTCTTTTTCAATAATTTAGGGTTTCTCCTATTCATCCACCACCCCATGACCCAATTATCAAGACCCTAGGACCTGAATGAAGTGAAATGTGAAAGCTCTCATAAGATGGAGGCAGTGTTCTAAAGACTGAGTGAAGGTCAGCTGTGCCCCAGGCCCAGGTTTCTTTCTCCAGAAATCATGTGGTTTACAAGGAGTGGGACCTTTTCTTTGTGAGACTAAGTTGGGGCTACCTTGGCACTGAAATTTCCATATAAAGTAATTTAGTCATCCTAAAGATGTGGTTGGGTTGAAAGTTTTTTCTCATTTCTGACTTAGAATGGGAGATCATTTGTCCTGGCTAATGAGGACAAAGATCCAGCCTATAGGGAGTGTTTGCCCAGACCCCTTTATAATTCTTATCTGTTAACTGGGCCTTGCTTCTCCTTGTCTGACTGCTTGTTGGGAGGAAGACACCCTTTCTCACAAAATCATAATAAAATTCCTTTCTGCTTTTGCCTTGAGAAATCCTCTTAATTTGTTTGGCTTATCTGACCAGTGGTCTTGTCCCACACAGACCCCATCTTAAACCCCCCTAATTACTAAACAGAATATTATTGGATGATGGAGAGAGTTTTAAATACCTCTGAAGATAGTTGAAGTTGCACAGGATATGAAACAGAAGGCAATACATAATTAAAAGTAATAGCTAACATCTATTATAGCACTTTGAGAATTGCAAAGTACTTCACAATTTTTATCTTATTTGGCTCTCACAATAACCCCATGAGGTAGATGTTATTATTATTCCCATTTTATAGATGAGGAAACCAAGATAATTAGCAGTTTTAAGCAACTTGACTGGAGTCATACAGTAAGAGAATGTTTGAGGCAGGATTTGAATTCAGGTCTTTTTGACTCTTTTAAGTCTACCATCATTCCCAAAGCCAAGTGGGAAGTGGGTTCAGAAGGGAGTAACACAAGATATTACTGAACACTGGCTACTTCATAGCACTGGAGGTGTGAACTAACCTCTTCATTAGAGTGCCCTAATCTTTCATGTTCTTTGTTCACCTTTTCATATAATTACTCTGACCAGACATTTTTCTCATGTGTACATACTTCACACATGAACCCTATGCTGATCCATTCTTCTATTGAGGACATATTTATTTATGGGAAAATGAGCTCAAGAAGAATTGTGCTTTGTTGCATTTTATTAGTACATTATTTCATTAAATGCCTTTTTTTGTGAACTAAGTGTGTCATTCAATTGATTAGTAAAAGTAAACACATTGATGAGGGCTCATGATCTAAGGTTTAGAGATGATTTTGATCTATAACATATTTCTAATCTAGGATGGGTACTGGATAGCTAATTTCCTGAATGAAGCAGAGATTTTCAGTGTCATATACTTTTAGCAATTTGCTTCCCACACACTTCTTTTAAAGTTTATATTAGATTTTTTGAAAATCTAATATAAACCTTTTTTTAAAGTTTATATTAGATTCCTCACATAAAGCAATAAGATCATTGATCATGATTTGCAAAATGAGCTGTTTTCTTCAAAATGAAATAAGTATTCTCTGGCTATGTTGTTCTCTTCTAAGCAATTATCACTGCCGGTTCTTAATGAGATTTCCATAAAATGCAGTATCACTTTCCAAGAGCACCATTAAATTTCAAAAGCATCTTCAACACACCAAATTGTTGTTAAATCAGCCAATTTCTGTTGGCAATCCTTTTGCGAAACAAGAGCTTCTAGATGCACAGATGAAACATAGGAAGCTTGATTCATTTCTGCATTTTCCAAATGTAGATAAAGAGGGAAAAATAGAATTCTTTTGTTGAAGACCTTTTTTTCTTAAACATCACGAATGAACACTATTGTAGATGTCTGTGAGTGAATGGAGAGATTTTTTTAGCTGGAATAGAGAATGAATAAAATCTCAAGGTTTCCCAAGATATTCACGGCCTTTCACTATTTATTTAAAGAAAAAAATTAAACCACTGGCCTTCCTATTTTCTCCTACTATAAATAGATATGCAGGTAGGTATTTCTGAGATACATTTTTAATTCAAACAGGCTAACGGAAAACAGAAGGTATACAGTGCCACCTAATGGTAAAATGGGATATAACACAAGATGCTACCACAATTTTCCAGGTTCCCCATTCTCACTTTTTCATGCAGAAGAAAAATTTTCTGAACTTTCACTGATTCTGCCAAAACCTTCAATACAAGATAGTGGCAGCCTAAGAAAGTTAATTTGAAAGTTTCCTAATTATAATATATAATAAGATAATTATTATTATTATTATTATTATTATTATATAATAAAAGAAATTGAGTTCCTGTGGCTGCCCATCCATCTTGCCATAATGGCATGGTTTTCAGAAAGTGTCTTGGGGTGGCAGCATTCTATCCCGATGCTAACAGATCAAAAGTGAAGCCAGGAATTATCTCTTTCCTTCTCTAAGTAATAAAAGCTTTTCTCATTTCTTGTGTTGGAAATGGTAAGAGGTGCTCTTGAATTATAAAGCTGAAAGGGGAGGTGTGAGTGATTTGGATTAACTAGACTGTCAGAAGTCCAAACTTTCCACTGATATCTCTAACTGTAGAAGAGCACTAAGGTAATTCCTCCTGTTACTACATAGCTACAGAATCCTTGGGTCCATGGCTTTTAAAGCCTGAACCCTTGCAAGAATGCAATACACTCTCTTCTCTCTTCTTGCCTCTTAAAATATTTACCTACCTTTAAAACTTTCCACTTAAAACTTTCAGTTTTTACTTCCAAAGGGAAGTCTGTTCTGATTACACCAGTTATTAGTGCTTTTTCTCATATCACTTGGTCATTCTTCAACATATTCATTGAGATGGCACAGTGCATAGAACATTGGAGTCAGGTAGATTTGAGTTCAAATAATTCCTAATATATGCTAGGTAAGTTATTTAATCTCTCTTCTTCAGTTTCTTCAACTACAAAATGGCAAAATAATAGTATCATAGAGTTGTGAGGAGGATCAAATGATATAACATATATAAAGTGCTTTAAAGACTTCAAAGTTTTATATAAATGATAGTTACTATTACTGTTTGAGGGAGGTAATTGGGACAATGGATAAAGTGTGAGGCTGGTAGAAGAGGAATCTTCCTGAGTTCAAA
The DNA here is from genome assembly GCA_023553655.1 of Myrmecobius fasciatus. NCBI lineage: Eukaryota > Metazoa > Chordata > Mammalia > Dasyuromorphia > Myrmecobiidae > Myrmecobius > Myrmecobius fasciatus. Next base: position 153,322 of record JAJPUD010001737.1, on the reverse strand, counting down.
TATGGCCTCAGAGACTTATTAATTATGTGGCCCTGAGCAAGGCACTTAACCATGTTTACTTCATTTTTTTTCATCTGTAAAATGGGATGGAGAAGGAAATGGAAAACTACCCCAGTATCTTTGCTAAGAAAACCTCAAATGCGGTTACAGAGTCAGACTTAATTGAAAAATAATTCAACAATAATAACACATTATCATTATTTTCTTTTTTAAAAAGTTTTAACAATAGCTTTTTATTTTCAAAATACATGCAAAGATAATTTTCAACACTGATCCTTGCAAAACCTTGTATACCAAATTTTTTTTCTTTCCCTTCCTCCCACTCCCCATTCCTAGACAACAAGTAATCCAATATATATTAAATGTCTGCAATTCTTCTAAACATATTTTTATGCTGCACAAGAAAAATTAGATCAAAAAGAAAAAAACCAAAAAAGGAGCAAAAGCAAGCAAACAGCCACAAAAAATAGTGAAAATACTATGTTGTGATCACATTCGGTCCCCATGGTTCTTTTTCTGAATGCAGATGGCTCTCTCCATCACAAGTCTATTGGAATTGGCTTAAATCACACCATTGTTGCTGTGTACAGTGTTCTCTTGGTTCTGCTCATTTCACTTAGCATGTAAGTCTTAGCATTCATGTAAGTCTCTCCAAGCCTTTCTGAAATAATACTGCTGATTGTTTCTTACACAACAATAATATTCCATTATATTCATATACCATAACTTATCCAGCCATTTTCCAACTGATGGGCATCCACTCAGTTTCCAGTTCCTTACCATCACAAGAAAGGTCTGCTACAAACATTTTTGCACATTTTTTTATGATCACTTTGGATTACAGATCTAGTAGAGACACTGCTGGATTAAAGGATATGCACAGTTTGATAGCCCTTTGGGCATAGTTCCAAATTGTTCTCCAGAATAGTTGGATCAGTTCACATCTCCACCAATCAATTAGTGTCCCAGTTTTCCCACTTCCCTTCCAACATCTTTTCTTGTCATTTTAGCCAATCTGAAAGGTGTGTATTATTAGCTGCCATTATATATGTAACATTGCAATCCCACCAGTAGAAATCAGCCAATCAACAAGCATTCATTAATTGTGTAATATGTATCAGGAACTGTTCTTGATATTGTATATACAAATATAAAGAAAGGAATATAATACAAAATTATCTAGGGTAAGAACAATTTTTCAGTTTTCTTTTGCATTTTCAATATGCAACATGGGATCTTATCCTTAGTGAATACTATTAAATAATTATTGAGTAAAGTGACAAATGAGAATGCTTAAAAGTATAAGATGAATTGAAATTGAATAAGAAAAAGTTTTCTGGGGCAACTAGGTGGCGCAGTGAATAGAACACTAGCCCTGAAGTCAGGAGGACCTGAGTTCAAAAGTGATCTCAGACATTTAACACTTCCTAGCTGTGTGACCCAGGGCAAGTCATTTAATCCCAATTACCTTGCCTCAGAAAAAAAAAAAAAAAAAAAAAAAAAAACAACCCAGCAACAAAGAAAGGGAAAAAAAAGGAAGGAAGGAAGGAAGGAAGGAAGGAAGGAAGGAAGGAAGGAAG
>JAJPUD010001737.1:124318-151732 GCA_023553655.1 Myrmecobius fasciatus | reverse complement strand
AAAGAAAGAAAGAAAGAAAGAAAGAAAGAAAGAAAGAAAGAAAGAAAAAGAAACATAGTCTCCTTACTCCCCAACCTGTCCACAATCAAATATCAACTGGACCTGACCAGGGGATAAGGTAGCCCCATGCACATAAGTGTATGCCCAAATGCCTAATCCTTGTTTCCCCTTTCCTGCCTCTCTGCAAATCCACCATCACCTGGATCTTGACTTAAAGACAACATGAAGAGAAATAGAGAAACCTAGCTGTGGAAATACACACCCTCCCAGAAACCAAAAACAATTCATTAGATTAAACTATCATAGAAGTAAACATCCCTATCCAAACCAAAAGTACAAAGTGAAAAATGACAGAAAGCTGTTCCTGAATAAACAAGTGGTGGGTTAAAACAAAAAACATTAAAATTAAAAATTGAAAAAATGTGATGAGAAACACAAATAAAAGATTAAAAATAGAAGAAAATAGAAATTATCTCCTATCAAAAACAACCAATATAAAAAAGAAGTCAAAAGGAAATGATCTAAGAATCAGCGGTTTCCCTGAAAACCATGAACAAAATATAAACTTAAAAATCATATTTTAATGCATTATAAAAAAGTACAAAATCTCTTAGAAAAATAAAGCAAAATTAAAATAGAAAAGATATAAAGATTACTTCCTTTGAAAAAAAATTAAGAATAGCCCAAATCCAGAGATTCCAAGTTAAAGAAAAATATATATATATACTGTAAACAATCAAAAAGAAAGAATTCGTGTATCAAGTATAGTCAGGATCACATAAGATTAGGTTAAAACTACTTAAAAAAAGAGAAAACCTTGGAATACAATATTCCAAAGGGTTACAATCAAGAATAATTAGTAGTATTTTATACATCAAAATTGTTTACTCCCAGAGGCGGGAATAGAACTTCAACATAGTTGATTTTCAATACATTTCAGATGTATAGATGAATTCTGGGCCAAATAAATAAATAAAATGCAAGCAAAGAAAATAAGAGAAATCTAGAAAGAGAAAGACAAATGGACATTTAAAAGTTAAACCAATATTTATATGGGGGGGGCAGGGAAGAGGGAGGAAAGAGACAAGGAATTCTTCAGAATTTCACTGTCTCCAGAGGTCACAAAAAGAATTTGACAACATATAATATGGAGACTAGTCTCAGTTTTGTTTTCTTTGATTAATTTTAAGAGAAAAAAAAATAAAAGGGAGGAGGAAATGGATGAAAGAGAAAGGAGGAGGAACTTATTTCACATAATTTATTCTCTTATTCTTATAAATCTGGGCAGGGGAACTTTTTTTTTCTGCCAAAGACCCTTTGGGTATTTGTAACACCAAACATGGACCATATGAAATTAACTTATAGAACTCAAGCAGTGGGAGATTGTTGTACCTAGCTTCCAGCTCATCATTGCTTGTGGTTGCCTTAGCAAATTATTTTGCTGGTTTTATATGAGCCTTAGGCTGGATGTTCCCCTCCCCTGAATTATAAATGGAGGCAGCCAGATGGTGCAGTAACCATAATGCTGGAGTCAGGAAGACCTGAAGTTATATTTAGCCTCAGAATCTAGCTCTGTGATCTCACCTCTGTCTGCCTCGGTTTCCTCATAACACTACTTAGAGAGTTATTAGGAAGATCAATGGAGATATTTGTACAATGCTTAGAATAGTGCCTGGCTTATAGTAAGTACTTAATAAATGCTTATTCCCCTTCCTTTACAATTAAAAGGCATAAAAAGAAGATCCTCCTTTTTATCTCAGTCTCCTAAAGGAGAATTGAATGAGCACACCTGTAAGTTTAGTGTCTACTCATAAAAAAAAAAAAAAAAAAAAAAAACCACCAAAAAGGAAATAAGTTAGCCCAGGGAAAGAAACGGAAGGTGTGGAAATTGAGGACAGATCTAGGAAGGAAACATAGAGCAGAAAGATTATAAATGATGGGTGAAAAAAGAGAAAGTATAAAAACTAAAAAACAAGGTCTAGACTTGTTGAGAAGAAATGGGACAGGGAAGTAGGAATATACTGCTCAAATTACAAAATACTTTTGATGATCAGATCCCTTCAATTCTCTAACTTCATATGCTTAAAAGTATCATAGGCAATGAAATAAGATCAATACTTTAAGGACTGGTAACCTCGTGTTAACTGGAAAATTTTAATATTTTCAAATAAAGGAAGCACAATTAGAAAAAAAAACTAGGGGAAAAAGGACCACTTATAATATTTTTCACAATCTTTCGAAGTTTTCATTGAAAGAGCAAATTACTCAAATTGCCCAGAAGATGGCAGCATTTGCTTCTATAATTTGAGATAGTGAGATTCAGAGACAGCCACAGGCATAGACAAGAGTGACAGAGACAGAGACAAAGAGACAGACAGAGGGACAGAGAGAGAGACAGAGACAGAGAGGGGGGGGGGAGAGGGGGAGAGAGGGAGAGAGAGAGAGAGAGAGAGAGAGAGAGAGAGAGAGAGAGAGAGAGGACATATATATTCTTATCTCCAGGAAATCATAGACCCTTGAAGTCCTAAATGAATGTTATGAAACTTAGACCTAATGATAATAAATGATTTGCCCAATTGAACAATTAAACATCAGAGCCAAGTAACCAACAATTCATAATCCACTTTCAGGGATGGTCCCCATTGCCTTCAGTCAACTCTTGCAAGTGTGAAGAAAAGATTGGAGAAGAACAGTATTAAGGTGGGAAGACCTGCTATGAGGTGAGGCTCAGGTGGGTCATAATTAGGTATCTTACTAGAATGATTAAGGGCAGGCATAGAGGAAGGGATGGAAAAGAGCTTGACTGTAGAGCTGCTGTTCCGAATCAGACTTCGTAATTGAAGTTGTTTCAGTCCTTTTCGACTCCCTGTGACCCCATTTAGAGTATTCTTGTCAGAGATACTGATGTAGCATGTCATTTCTTTCTCCAGCTCATTTTATAGCTGAGGAAATTGAGGCAGACACAGTTAAGTGACTTGCCCACTGTGACACAGCTATTATCTGAGGCCAGATTTGAACTTAGGACATGTCTCCTGGTCTGGTACTCTATTTATTATGCCAGCTTGCTGCCCTGAATCACTTAATAGAGACAAATGTTTTAAATGGATGTTTTATAGGTATTTCTATATAGCTCAACATGTCCAAATTTGAACTTATTATTTCCCCTCTTCCCAACTCAGCCCTTCTTGAAGTTCTCTATTTAATATCAATGGTACTACCATCAGTGCAGTCACTAAGAATTGATTTCCTTGTTATCTTTGACTCAGTATGGGTGTGTATGTCTCTGTCTCTGTCTCTTTCTCTGTCTCTCCCTATCTCTCATCTCTATGTTGTGTATTTCTCTGTTCCTCCCTCATCAAAAAGAATCAATTGCCAAATCTTTTCATTTTCATTTCTACTGCCAAAATCTCTCTTATATTTACTTCTCCTGTATTCCTTTTTTCCCCCTGAGACAATTGGGGCTAAGTGACTTGCCCAGGGTCACACAGTTAGGAAGTATTAAGTGTCTGAGACCAGATTTGAACTCAGGTCCTCCTGAATTCAGGGCTGGTGCTCTATCCACTGTGCCACATAGCTGCCCCAACATCTTCTATAGTCACAAGTCACCCTCTGTCACCTCTTGCTTGGACTATTGAAATTACCCCCTAATTGATCTCTTTGTTTCAATTCTCTCATCTCCAATCATGTCCTTCACAAAAGTGCCAAAGAATTTTTCCTAAAGCATAAACCTGATCATTTCATCAATCCTTGACAATAAATTCTTCTGTTTAGCATTTAGTAGCAACCTAACCATATCCTACTTTTCTGTTCTCTTTACATATCACTTCCTTCCATGCATTATATAGTCCAATCAAACTAGCCTTCTTGCTAAGTGAACTTAAGCCTGAGTTTGTTTTGGGTCAAGTACAGGATATGGAGTGATTGTTCTTATGAAATTTGGTCCCTAAATGTTTTGATATCTCTTTACACATTTGTTTCTGTAGTTCTTCACTAGTTTATGTGTAGATCTTATCTCCTAAGATGAAGTGCTTACAGCTGGAGGACAAAGAGAAGGCCTTCTAGTAGCCATTTAAACTATTTCTTGATTAAACTTTGCTAAAATGCTGTAATTTATCTTCTCTGTCCATGCCTTTTCATTGAAGGTCTCCTGGATCTAGAATGCAATCCCTCTTCATCCCTGCCCCTTAGAATTCCTAGTTCCTTCAAAACTCATTTCAATGTTACCTTCCCCAGGAGGCCTTTCTTGCTCCCCTCAACTGCTAGTATCTCCCTCTCCCCAACACCATCTTGTATGTCTTTGTAGGTGTTTCTATTTGCTTATATATGTTCATTGTGTGCCCCCTAATAAATTGCATGCACCTTTAAGATAAGAAATATTTTCTTTTTATCTATATATCCTCAATGCCCAGAACATAATAAATTCGTGATTGATTGACTAAGCCTAGGCAATTGATTGATATTGACAATGAGAAAGAAGGAAATAGATAAGCCCAGACTCAAAGATAAGCTGAAGATAAAGCCTTAGAGGAAGTTCCAGAGGAAAAAAAAAATGTTTTCACTAGGTCAGGTGAAACTCTGAAAATCCCAAGGTTCCTTCATATTCCCCTATCTACATTTTTGTTATCACCTTTGTAAATATCCATAGTTTCAGCTTGGCCCAGACAAAGTAAAAAACAACTAATGCTACACTGAGTATATTTCTTTCCCCTCCAGGTATTTCAGAATAATAAATTATTCATTCATTTGAAAAACTCATTCAATATTGGTTAATTTATTCAAGCTAGGAAACATTTTCCATTTAGTCAACCTAGATATTACTGACTGGAGGGGATATTAACAAAGCAAGTTTAATCAAGAGATAGTTTAAATCCCTAGCTAGAAAGGTAGATTAAAAGAATTAGATGGCCTTCCTCTGGTTCAGCAGTAGGCAGCTCTTATTAGGAGATAACATCTATACATAAGGAAACTAGTAAAGCACAACAGAAGCAAGTGTGTATGCAAATGTCTAAACATTTAGTGACTAAATTTCATAGGAACAGTTACTCCAAACCCTAACTTGATTCAGACCCTCAAACTCAGGCTTAAATTCATTCAGCAACCACTTGCACCCCTCCTCCAATTCTCGAGATTCCTGGGAATTCAGAGTTATATGAAGCTACCAGAGCTTCATCTTCATAGGTTCCAAATGTATTTTAGTGCAAACAGTGGGGGATGCCTGCCTTTAAGTGCCGCCTCTTTTCTCAATCATCCCAAATTCCCCAAAAAGATTTCAACAAATGGGACAACCAGAGTTTAGCTGGAACCTGAAATGCAACCTCAGATTACCTGGGGATCTGCACAGGAATAGTACCCTCTGGTTATAAGACCCACCGCAATACACAATGAAGACGCAAATCACTCTCTCTTATCTCTTCCACACCCTCCCTTATCTGTTCTCTGCATAATCTCCACATTCTCCATCCAAACACCCAGGGGCCGATTTCCAACTCTCTGGCTCAGCAATTACTGGTTCAGAAGAACATCCTGATGCTCTTTTATAGGTTAGGAATGGGAGGGGATGGATATTAAATTTTATGGACAGTTTCTATTCTTCTTTGATTCCACTTGAGGGGCTATAAACTTACATTTTGTTTTGTTTTGTTTTGTTTTTCCTCCAAATGTAATGTTTTTCTTTTTCCAATCAATAAGCATTTGCTTTCTCTCCCTCCTGTTTCTCAGTTGGGGACAAAAAAAGACAAACGCATATGCATAATCAAGCAAAACAAATTCTTACATTGACCAAAATGCATGTGTCCAAAAATGTATGTTTCATTCCACATCTTGAGTTTATAACATCTCTGTCTTCAGTCCTTGGAATCATGCATGTTCATTGTTTTTGATCAGAATTCTTTAGACTTTCCAACTTGTTTGGCTTTATAACACTGTGGATATCTTATAATTTTTTTCTAATTCTTCTCACTTCATTTTGCTGCAGTGAATACAAGTTTCCCTGAAACTGTGCCTCTTGTCATTTTTTTATAACACAAATAGTATTCCATTATTTTCATATACCATACTTTGCTTCAATCATTCCCCAGCTGATGGGTAACTCCTTTGTTTCTAGTTTTAGTTCCTGTAAATATTTTTGTGCAAATGGGTTCTTTTTTGCTTTCTTTGATTTCTTTGGGATATAAATCCAGTAGTGATACTGTTGAGTCAATGGGTATATACAATTCAGTGACTTAGGGGATATAGTATCAAATAGCTCTCTAGAATGACTGGACCATTTCATGACTTTACCATGAGTGTATTAATGTTCTTGCTTTCCCACTGCCCTTCCAACATGTTATTTTCAAATTATTAACTTTTCAAAATTTCTCAGAATTGTCTTATTTAACTGAACTTGTGAACAAATATTCAGCCTGATTAAACATTAAATAGGACCCAAAAATGAATTATGCCAACATAGGGAAATTCTTATTGCCAAGTAGGACTACCATTATGAATATTATTGGGGTGCTAGTCTTGCATCTGAGTAAATATAGTGTAATGGATTGGGAGTCCATCAGTAACTTATGTTGCAATCAGAATCTGCCCTAAATAACTGAAGGACTTTGAACAAGTCACTTAATCACTATTGAATACCAATTTCCTTATTCATATCATGAAGAGTTTTGACTATATGAACTCCAAGGTGCTATTCAATGCCAAAAATCTAAGTTGCCTACTAATAAGGAATATCAGCCAGAATAAGGCTTACACTCAACTCTTTATAATTTATCCTTTTAATTCACATCCTTTACAGTGAGTAAATAACTAATTGTTTAGGAGAAATTTGCTAGAGATTTAAGCACTGGGAGGATTCCAGTGAATTTGCAAGAAGTCATCTTCCTATGAACAGCAGAATGGAAAGATGACTGTCCCATCTTTTCAGCATAGCTCAGGAAAAAGTTGGCTGATCTTTGAATGTACTTAAAGCTGGTGGATACAACAGAAATAGGAAAATGAGATTATGCTTTGTCCCCAAAAGCTTGCTCAGTAATTATCTTCCCATTTACTCCTGGAATGCACTTTGGGTGAAGCTAGGATTTGTAAAGGTTGGTTTAAATTAGATTTTCTGAAGCATTAAGCTGAAACTCTTTAGGGAGGGCGTAGAGTAGACATGGCTGGCAAAGGGAACCTGTGACATGAATAAACTATTGATATGGAAGACATCAGTTGTTTTAAGCTTCAGTCTTAAGAAATTGGTCCAATCTAGGATTCTAGGGAGAGGGCAGAAAAGGATTAAAAATGTATTCCATTGTGGGAGAGGGAGAGATCTTTCTGGTAAGTATGTGAGAGCAAAAACTGATTTGAAATAAGTTTTTACTAATTTTTCTCCCTCTTTGAAGCCCTTTAACAAAATTTTAGGGCCCCTTGCTTTAATGTTTCTCAAGGTACCTAAATTAGCATTCACTCTATTCTCTTTTCTCCCCACAAATTTTCCATTTAGTATTGTCTGTCCATTCTTTCAAAGTCCTTCTTCTGATTACATGGCAAGGTTAGTTATGGGTTAACATGTTACCCTTCCAGATAATGTCTTGTGCCTATTAAATTTCAAGGCTTCTTAATGAATCTTCAAAGACTTACTGGAACTTTGGAACTTCAGAGCTGAAGTTTGAATGGACTTAAGGTTTTTTTGTTGGATTTTTTTGGTTTTGGTTTGTTTGGTTTTTTTTTTTTTTTTTTAACAACAGTGACATACTGGGTGCATATCATGAAGATATTGGAATAAGGAAACCTCAAGGGATGATAATGCTGAATTTTCTGTGTCATCCTTGGTCCTCTCTGTCTTGGCTCCCTTCTCAGGGGAAGATACAGTCTTCTCTCTTGCCAAGATTTATCCTTTACCTGAACCCTTCATACCTTTCTCTCCAGTCTTCTCCAGCCCTTTGCTACAGTATTCATTCATCTTCTTTTTTCGATATTTCTTTAGAATCTCCCTATCAATGTCTTCTTTTTCCTCTGTCTATAAATATGTTCAGGTTTTTCCAACCCAGAAAACAAAACAAAAATTTTAAAAGCTTTCCCTTGACCTTGCTATTGCTCAAGCTATTTTCCTTTCTTTTGGATCGGGAGTCAGGAGACGTCTTTGCATCAAAATTTAGATTTGTCTGGGTTTCTGGTCAATATAGCCAATTATTTTAGTTAAGGGTCTCTAGACAGTAGGGAGAGTTGGTCTAGTTTACCAGTCACACAAGGGTAGGTTCAAACAGTATACTAATGTTTTCTCCCAAAATCCACAAGTGAATACAGTTTTTTTTTTTTTCACAGAACAGAATGTGGACTAGACCCATAATTGAATAGAAAGGGAAATGAATTGGCTCCAGATTTGAATCACAAAATGGAGTCAGTGTGATTCACTCAATTCCCACAATTAGCCACTTTTTGTCATAAATCCCTCAGTTCCTTCAGTGTCAGAAGTATAGCTTGTTCAGATATGATTTAGAGATGAAATGAGGTTCTGACAAATCCTTGAACATTTTAAAAGGGAAGTTCACAAGTTTGCCCTATCACAGCAAAATTATACAACAGGGATACAGTGGCTTTTAGCTCTGATAGCTGCTTTCTTCCTTGTCTCCTCACAGAAACATATCTGATTAGCTAGTTAGTCACTTATGTGATCTTAGGCACCCACCAAGTCTCACCAGCCTAGACTCCTTGTGTCAGAGTCTTTTTATGCTTCTAAATGACCATGCAACTGTCTCAAGGAAACTGGAGTCAATAAGGTCCTGGGATTAGCTTTGTCTTTTTTCAGGGAATGCTTCTCCTTATTGTAGGTAGTGGGGAAAATACTGCATTAGGGAAATGTGTATCTATTGGGAAATGGCTAAACAAATTATGATATATGAATGTGATAGATTTCTTTGTCATAAGAAATGTTGAAACAAATGGACAGTCTCAGAGAAAAGTAGGAAGACCAGTATGAAATAATACAAAATGAAATAAGAACAATTTGCATAATCAAAATATTATAAAGAAAAAACAACTTATATAATCAATTTACATAATCAAACATTTTTACATGTTTAGGGGAACATTTTGCATAATCAAAACATTATTAAAAAAAACTTTGGAAAAACTTAAGACAATTCACAATTCCAAAAGATTAACATGAATTATGTTATCCACCATTTGACAGAGAGAAAGGTAGTAGACCCAAGATGCAGAATGAGACAGATACTTTTTGATTATAGGCAATATGAGAATTTGCTTCATTTGACTAAGAAAATTTGTCACAAAAGGTTTTTTGTTTTTTTCTTCAGTAGGGTTTGGGATAAAGGTAGAGGAAAAAGGAAATAAATTGTTAATTAAAAAAATAAATAACTTCAAAAATCAACATTCTTTTCACTGAATTTTACTACTTCCTTATGCTCTTGCCTATAGGATTGCATCAACTTTTAGGTCTCTACTCATAAATACAAAGCTGAATTATCAGCTTGTCTAACTAATGTAATTAAGATAGAACAAGCAGCAAATCCATGATGCTAAAAAGTCAAAATTTGACTGAACTTGGAAGCACTTAACATGATAAAGATGCAGTTTTTTAGTAATGGCTAAAGACCTGTCTTCAGGGTCTAGTCTCACCACTGACACCTACCTGTCACATTACCCTAACTTAATCTTCCAGGCAACTCTCTAAGATTATAAATCAAATGAGATAATAATAGCAAAGTCCTAAGTACAGTATCTAGCATCTATTAAGTGCTATTTAAATATTAGTTGTTAGCTATTATTTTTAAGTTGTAGAAAAAGTACCCATAAAAGTAATGATAAATGAAGCTTCCTCAACAGAGAATGAATATTTTCCTTCCTTTCAATGAAATTGCAGATCCAATCCCTATACCTGTTGCTAATATGATAAATGTAATCAGAATCCTCAAAGATATGCTTAATAAGACTGATTATTGCTTAAATTTACTAAGAAACAATTAATGGAATTTCATTGGTTTTTTGGTGAATCTTGATTTATTGCTACAGACCTATTGATGTATTTTGTATATTTGTGATATATATATATTGATACAGACCTATTGATGTATTTCTTAGACTGATATGAGATTTTAAGTTCATACTATTTCTTTCTCCATGAAAGACATGACATAATACTTAGACCTGAAGATGTTTTATAATGATAGAAGCCTTAACTTTAAATAAAATTTGGAATATGCAAAAAAATAGACTAACAGTTCCCTAGGGTCATTCTATGAACAATCTTAGATCACTAAAAAGTAGATGGGTTTCTTGGGTGTTTTTATCCATTATCTCGTCTCCTGCTTTCAAAAAACTTTTTGGCTTCCTTCACAAAACTTCAGGGTTTTTAATAGTAATTTTTCCCCAATTACATGTAAAGATATTTTTCAACATTTATTAGATTTTGAGTTCCAAAGTTTTTTTTCTTTCTCCCCCCCCAAGACAGCAAGCAATATGATATAAATTATACAAATGCAATCGTGTTAAACATATTTTCACATTAGTCATGTTGTGAAAGAGCTATCCTTGGCAAATTAAAGTTGAGTTGCAGAGGGAGCAGATTCTGGGAACTGACTGAACAACCTGAACAGCAAAGATGCTATGCTTTGGAGAGAAAGAAAATCTTACCTCAAAAATCTACCTGTATGATTCTGGGCAAGTCACTTAATTTCACTGTGTCTTAACTTTCTCATTTGTAAAATTAAGGAGTTGGACTTGATGATCTCTATGAAGCTCTTCTAGATTTAAATTTATATCTACATATAACCTTGAAGACTGACAGAACTGAAGAAGTGAGCACAACAAATGTGTTCCAAAACTTGGGCTCCTCTTCCCATGGATGCTCTCTTTGTAGAAGAATGTGTTCCAGGTTTATGCCTTTGCTAAGAATTAATTTTGTCTACTGGCTGACCATGATATGAAGTACACTGGTTGAGGCTTGTGAGCTATAATGTTATGAACACAATCCCATATGATAATATGGACCCTAGAAGTAACATTCATACTGTGAAGACTCAACTCATCAGTGCAAATATTCCAAAGGAAGCACTTCCAAGGTTATCTAGTCAAACCCCCTTGTTTTAAAATTGAAGAAACAGGTTCAAAATAGATAAGTGAATTATGCTAAATCGCAAATAGATGGTAGAGGGGCAGCTAATTGGTGCAGTGGATAGAGCACCAGCCCTGAAGTCAGGAGGACCTGAGTTCAAATCTGAGCCCAGACACTTAACACCTCCTAGCTGTGTGACCCTGAGCAAGTCACTTACCCCAATTGCCTCAGGAAAAGAAAAAAATAAATAAATGGCAGAGACAAGATTTGGACCTATGTTTCCTGATACCAAATCCAGCATTCATTCTACTATACCATAATTGTTGAAAGAGTTAAATGAGATCACATGATTCAGCATAGTGTCTGCCATATAATGTGTGCTGTAAATGTTTATTGTGAATTGAACTGAATATCTATTTTAACTCATAGACTGAGGATAAGGACAACCCAGGACAAAATTTCTGAGTACATACCTGTCTTTGACACTTCTCCATTCTTACCTCCCACATTTTATTGGTAATCTTATTCCTCTGAACATCTTCACTTCCAATAGCTTAATGTCTAAAATCTCACACTTTAATCTCTCAGCACTCCTACAAAAGACCACTCACCAGATTAACCTCCATGCCCCACCTCATTATTTTTCAAAAACTCACCTTTTTAGAACTTGATGTTAGAAAGCCAAACTAATTAAACTAATCTTGAATTGTATTAAAAAATGCAGCTATCTTTCTAGCCTCCTTGATTTTCTCTTTCTATCCATTTCTTTCCACCCACCCATCTGGGTGCCAATTTAAACAGTTTCTTTATATATTAAAAAGCTCTTTCCAGACGACTTGTCTCTTGATGCTTATCTCATGAGAAGGAGGTTTTATCTGTCACTTTATTTTTCTAATGAAACTTGAAATCAAGTTTTCTCCCACGGAGTTAGTTCCTTTTTGTTTCCAAAGGAATGAATAATGATGCCCAGAACCCTAGGTTATGTGGTCCAGTAGTCTTAGAGTGAAGAGACACATGAGTCTGAATCTTGGTTCTGGCATGTACCAGTTGTCCAACCAATATCAAATCCCTTAACCTCTTTTAACCTCCAGTTTCAGTTTTTATAATGACCACATGAAAGCTTTAATGCTGGCTCTTTTTGGACTAGTAGCCAAGAGAATATGGTTAGCTTGCATCTCTTATAAATCTTCACCTATTGGACAAAGGGGAGTCAGGAAATAAATGCCAAGCAGTTAAACAGAATAGGTAACCAAGCAAGGAGTTCTGATTGACTTAGCTTGCTTTACTCCTCTACCTGTCCCCATCAGCACCATCAGTCTCAAGCTAGTTCTTTTATCTTCCTAACTCCAAAATTCACCTTAGTAAACTTCAAAGTAGGTAGGAAGATAGGGTGGGAATGTGGTGCCATAAGCTCAAGCATATGGCTAGTTATTCTTTAAGCTGATTAATTCTCTAAAATAGAAATACACCAAAATATGCTTGTAATTGAATGGAAATTTGTTTTTGGTCACATAAACCAATTTTCTCAATATTTAATGAGTCAGATGTCACATTAGAGGGTTAAGCCTTTTAGGGAAGATCAAAGGGAAATGGATTAGGTCCAAAAAAGGGGACAAATGAGAAAAAAGACTTTCTTAAGACTTCATTTTATCTGCCTGTGTTATTAAACTAGGTTTTTTTTTTCAGCAATCTGATTTGTAAATATAAGAACTTCATTCTAAAGATAAAAAGACATCACCAAATGAAATGTTTTGAAATGAAGATCACTATGACATCTCCTCTTAATTAAATATCTCCATATATTTCAAAGACTCATACTTTCAGCTCTGCCAATATATACAGTGCACTTTTCCAAGTCTTAGTGGACTTTGAGGAATTGCTGTGGCCAAAGATATTCGTTAACTAGTGGTCAACCACATAACAATGAGTGTCTCCAAACAGAATTATGTTGCTCTGTGAACAATAAATACACTGTCTGGAGTCAGGCATGTAGTTAAAGTTTTTTAATTTAGTAAAACCTGACAATGCATGTAGTGTAGTAGAATAACTTTTAAAAAATCAGTCTCACCTTCACTTTTAGGTTATGAAAAAGCAGCTGAATTTTAGGTCAAGTCAACAAGAATTTATTAAGCTTTTACTTTGTATTAAGTACTGTGTGGGCCTTGGGATACAAAGAATGGACAAAAAATAAAACCAGTCCCTGCTCTCAGGAATATCATAGTTCAATGGGAAGATGATATGCAAACAATTATGTCCTTCCCAGATATATACAGTGTAAATTGGAGACTATCTCATAGAAAATTATTAAAATTAAGGTGGTAGTGGAAATCATCTTGCAGAAGATGAGATTTTAGCTGACACTTTGACAGAATCCAGAGAACCCAAGAGGCAGTGATGAAAGGGCAGGACATTCTAAGCATGAGGAGCAAACAGTGAAAATGCAAAGCCAAAAAGATAGAATGTTATATGTGAGGAAGATTAGCAAAGAGGTCAATGTCCCTTGAGGACAGTTTATGAAGAGGAATAGGTTGTAAGAAAACTAGAAAAGTAAGAAGGGGTAGTTTGTGAAGGTCTTTAAAAGGCAAAAGCAGAGATTTTATATTTGAGATTGGAGATGATAAGGAACAACTGGAATTTACTGAAAAGGAGAGGGACATGATCAGACCTGTGTTTTGGGAAGGTCTCTTTGGCAGTTGAAAGGAAGATAGACAGAAAAGAGGCAAGAAGACCAATTTGCAAGCTATTGTAATAGTTCAGGCATAAGGAAATGAGGACCTATAACAAGGTGATGGCAATGTCAGAGGAGATAAAGAGGAATCCATGAGAGATATTACAAATTTAGAAATGGCAGGACTTGGCAACTGATTAGATATGGGGAATGAATGGGTGAGAGTTAGGGATTATGACAATGAAAAGTCCAAGAGACATCATTTCTGGATAATTAACATTCTTTTATTAATTATGCCTTCCATCTTAGGAAGATTTGAAGATCACCTGGCAGGGCAAGATACCACTCATTGAGGTCCTTTCTTGGACTAAAGTGCCAAGCATTTCAACTCTACTGCAAAGAGGGAAACTCCATTGAACTGGTCTCTGTGTTCTAATGTCAAATGTACATTTGTCAAAAAGACTCTTTTATGGAGAACTCACACAGTTACCCTGTGTGATAATGATAAAAAATGATACAAGGCCACTCTAAAGGTCTCTCTTAAGAACTTTAGAATTGATTGTATGACATGGGAGACACTGGCACACAACCACCTAATATGTTGTGCCCTCATCAGAGAAGGTGTTATGCTCTCTGAGCAAATCAGAATTAAATTATCTCAAAAGAAACACAAGATGAGCAAAGTTAGAGAATCCATCTCAAATGTTCACAGGGATTATTTGTGTCTGACCTGCGGCAGAGCATTCTGATCTCTTCTTGGTCTGATCAGCCAATCAAACATAATGTAACTCAACTCTAATATAGTGATGTCATTTTGGTGCTCTTTGAGAACAAGTACAACAACTAACCATTGATTATGTCTACTGAATAATTAATAAAAAAGATCAGTGGCACTCTCAGAAGCCAAAAGCAAACCCTGGAGGCTGCTGAATACAAGGTATATGAATACCATTGGAAGCTTGGGTGGAAATCTAACTTTGAATAGTTAAAAATCAATGAGAAACCCTGAAATGTCATAATCAAAATCCAGGATTTAAGGATTAAAGAAAAAAAAGATACTAAAAGCATTTAGAAAAGTTTAAATATTAAAGAGCTTCAGTTGATGAGAAAGATGTCTTCTTGATTCCCATTCTGAGATATAAGGGATTTTTTTTTAATCTAAACTCTGTAAAATTTCTACCCTTCTTACAAAGATCTGCTTAGTATGCTTTGTGTCTATATAATGTAGTTGGTCACCTCTATAAGTTTTGGCCATATTTAAAATGCTTATAAATTCTGATTTTTTTTTACACAAAAAATCTACTTCACTGTGCAGGTGACCCCTGAGTCTCAGAGCAGTCCTTATTGTCTTCATCACTTAGAGACCTCAACTATATTGTGCATCAAACCTTCTTATAATAAAATTGGTTCCCCATGAACCCACACCCTTTAGCTGTAAGAGCTCTTTAGGTTTTGTGATTTCATTCATTTGCACCATGACTAATGTTGCCTTTTTTTATCCTTTAGATGTGTGTGGAGTTTTGACTTTGCATTTATTTCTCTGTTGCTATCACATAATTGGCTTAACAATTGTTTGAGTAATGAGAATGACCAAAAATATAATGTTTTGATCTAGAAATTATTGTTAAAAGCATCAACAAACTTCTTTAATTTTTAAAAGAAATTGAATTTTTTTATGTAGCAGAATCAACCAAAAAAATCAATGAGGGAATGAATATTATTATGAGAGGTGGACTTATCCTGCTGGGTATGTGACTCTACTGATGACATATGTGGACCAAGAGACTGATTTCCATATCCAAAACATACCCACCTCTGTACAATCTAGACAAAGAGGCTTAATTCTCCACTCCCTTTTTAACCTGAGTAGAATGATGATGGGGTTACTAAGAATTGAATCTACATAAGATGGTCTGAATGAGGTGAATTCTTTTGGTAAAGTCAAAAATATCCTCTAAAGGCTGAATTTTGAATGAGGAAATAGAGAAAAAAACCTAGATTTCCATGATATATTAATTGGCAAATAACAATTCTCTCAAAATAAAAGATGATACCCAGGTTGTGAGCCTAGATGATTGAGAGAAGGGTGGTACTCATGACAAAATAGTGAAGTTAGGAAGAAGGAAGGATTTTGAGAGGGGAATATACTGAGTTCCTTTTTGGATACTAGTTCAAGATTTCTATGAAACAACCAATTCAAGATGTTTAGTAAGCAATTTGAGATTTTAGGAAATTATGCAAAATTATATAAATGCATATTGTTATGTGTCAGAGTTAAAGCCCATCAATCAGTTATGCTGAACTCATCACTGGATCATTAGTAGGTTATACTATATTTCTGAGCTAGCAGTTAATTAATTTAATTGATGCTTTCCATTATCCTTTAGATAACAAAACAGAACATTTAAAACAAAATCATCCCAAACAACAATAGACACATAAAATGTTTTTTGACAATGTGAAGCACTATTTTATGCTAAAAACCTTTTCTAGCATAGGCACAGGACCATTTCAAAATATAATTTTTAAAATGTAGTACCTAAAACCAGACCCTAGTAATACATACAATAAGGAAACAGAAACTTGCTTATTAATTTTAGTAGGAAAGCAAGGATACTATCTTTTCCTATTGTTAAAGTTCTAGATATTTTAGTGGCAACAATAAGAGAGAAGAAACTAAAGATAGAACCATAGAAGAAGAGGAGACAAATGTTGATGACATGCTGATTTCTTTAGAAAATCCTAAAGATTCATTAAGGACACTAAGTGAGAAAATGAATTGCTTCAATAAAGTAACAAGATATAAAATAAAATAATTAAGCATTCATTAAATACTTGGTATGTGTAAGGCACTATGTTAAGGACTGGAAAAACAAAGAAAGACAAACACTGAGTTCCTGCTTTCAAGAAGTTTACATTTCAGTGAGGGACATAATATCTAGATAAAATCAGCTTCAATTCTATATCACAATAACAAAATCTTGAGAAAAAGAGAGAAAAAACACTGCATTTTTTTAAAAAAAACTAAGCTTAAGTAACTACAAGATGCAGAAAATAAAACATGTAGGAGTCTGTCTACTAAGATATGCTTTATTTGTAAAGATACAATTATAAACTATTCCTTGAAGAATAAATTAAATAGCTTTAGGCATACTTGGTGCTCATGGCTAGATATGCCAGTATTTAAAAAAATTACAGTATTATCAAAGTTGATTTACAAATTTATGACTATTTCAATCAAATTATCAAAAGAATTATTTATTCAGCTAGATAAAATAATAAAAAATCATTTAGAGGAAAAAAAATCTAGAATATCAAGAGGAATAATGAAAAAAAGATTGGAATGAAGGGGAGAAATCATTGACAATTTTTGGAATATATAATAAGGTAGTACTCATTAAAACTATTTGATACTGATTTTAAAAAATAAAAAAGTCAACATGCTGGACAAAAAAAGAATTCTAAGCAACTGATCTCAATAATGCAATGTTCCATAAGCCCACATATTTAAATCACCTAGGAAAGTCCTCCTAATTTCACAAGAATTTTTGGGGAAATTGGACAGCAATTTGACAAAAATTAAATTTCATCTTACACCATTTGTCATAATAAGCTCAAAATAGTTACATTGCCTAAGTCATTAAAAAAATTGATGAGAACAAGATTGGGTATCATTAATAGCTGGTTAAGGGGAGAATTTTTTTTTTTTTAAATAATTGGGATAGAATTGCAAAAGATAAAATATATAATTTTGATTATCTGAAATAGAAAAGCTTTTGCATGAACAAATTCAACAGAATAGAATAAGAAGAAAATTGGTCTATTGGGAGAAAATCTTTGCTTCAAATATCTCTGACAAAGCTTGGTTATCCAAGAAATATACATTACTACTAGGTACTTATCTCATAGTAAGAATTTAATGAAGTTTGTTAATTGATTGACTAGCTCATTGGTCAAGTGATATTAAAGAATAGGTGCAAGAAGATGGAAGAGTAGGTCAGAAAATGTATAGCTCTCCAAAATCCCTCCACAAAAAAAAAGAAAGCGTATTTCCTCAGAGTGTTGGTAGAGTAGCAGAAATAAACAGAAGTCAGCATTAAGCAGTTATCTTCTCATGACAACTTGAGAAGACCCTGGTAAAAACTGGACTTCCAGAAGTGGAGGTTTAGCCTGAGAAAAATGCAGACAACTCTAGTTCACCTCTGCAGAATTAATAAACAAGAAGTCCAGGGGGCAGCTGGGTTGGGACACAGCCTCAGGACTGTATGGGGGTAGGATAGCTGAGTAGAAGAGTGAAGGACCTTCTGCTATTGAGGAATGTCAAGCACAGCTGGGTTGACCTGACATGGCCCCAGGCTGCAGTTGCAGGGAAGAAGGAGCTAGCACACACCTAATGAGTGTGGTATCAGAGGAATGGGGACCCTACATACAGGTGGGCAGCACCCCTGGTTTTAGTTCCAGGACAGAGAGAACAGTTGTAGCTTGTGGTCACTAGAGGTACTACAGAGAACAAGGATATTTGTGAGACAACATGATCGGGGACTTTGGCCATGGCCTAGGGATGGAGAGAAGTGCTCAAGTTGGGCCTTGGAACAGAACTTAGAAAATAAAACCAAGAGAGACCTGAGGTTTAGGGCATCATTCTTCATGCCTCAGGACTAGAATTTGATCTTATGATCAAGAACTGCCAAAAACAAAAGAAAATAAAATAAAAATGAGTAAGCAAAGAAGAAAGAATTTAATCATAGATATCTACTATGGGGTTAGAGAAGATTAGAGTTCATATTCAGAGGAAGATAGTGGAGCTAAAAAGAAAACACTCTTTTTTTTCCAAAGAAAAATGTCAAATTGTCCCAAGCCCAAAAAAAACTTCTTGTAAGAACTTAAGAAAGTTTTAAAAAATCAAATAAGAGAAATCAAGGTAAAATGGGGGGGGGGAATAAAAAAAGCAATCCAAGCAAACAAAATTATGAAAAGAAAGCCAACCAATTGAAAACAGAGAATCAAAAGCTCAAGGAAGAAAATAATTCCTTGAACACTAAAACTTGGGCAAAAACAAGCTAATGATGTTATAGGACACCAAGAAATAATAAAACAAAATCAAAAGAATGAAAAAGATAGAAGAGAATATGAAACATTCTCATCAGAAAAACAACAGACCTGGAGAATAGATCAAGGAGAGACAATATAAAAATAATTGAATTATCATGTTACAATAAAAAAGAATATTAATACAACATTACAAGAAATTATCAAGGAAAATTGTCCTGAAGTTCTCAAACGAGAAAGCAAAGCAGAAATAGAAAAAAAAAATCCACCTATCATCACCAGAAAGAGTTCAAAGCTCCCAGAATAAGGAGAAAATATTGAAAGCAGAAAGGGATTAAAACAACAAACATCATGGAGCTAAAATAAATATTGCAGGAGACCTAACAGCTACTATATTGAAGGACAATAGATTTTGGAATACTATATTTTATAGAGCAAAAGAGCTGGGGTTGAAATCAGGGGAAATTTATTGACCAAAGTTAAGTATAATCCTAAATGGAAAAAAAAAGGATATTTAACATACTGAAAGACTTTCAAGTATTTGTGAATGAAACAGGAGAAATTAATGAAAATTTTTGACATATAAGATACTGAAGAAATATAGGGCAAACATTAAATGCCAATTATAAGGGACTCAATAAGATCAAATTGTTTGCTTCTCATATGTGAATGAATATGTGTATTCTTGTGATTGTCATTATTATTTGAGTAGTTTGAAGGGAAAAAAGGCTTGGACTGAGTTGTGTTTTATAGGGTAATTCTAAAAAAATAAAACTGTGTTGGGAGAGATAAAAGAAGTAATTATCTCATTCAAATGAGGCATGGAAGGAAGAATTGATATAGAAGAATTAAGTCATAGGGAAGGGTGAGTACTGTTGGAACCTTATTCTCATTGGAATGTGGTTAAAATGGTTAAAAGGGGGGCAACATATATTCAGAAGGGTATGATAATCTTCCAACTTCAGAAAGAAATAAGAGGGCAAGGTGATAGGGTAAGGGGAAAGAATAAGAGGGACTCTTAGAGTGGTGACTAAGTTAAAGGAATAGGAGGACAAAGTAACAAGTAGAAGTAAAGTAGAAGAGTGAGAAGAGATAGGGTAGAGTGAGAAAGATACTTCAGGAAATTGGGAAAGAGGTAAAAACATAACTAGTAATTATAGCTTATAATGTGAATGAGATGAATTTGCCCATGAAACAGAAATTGATAGGATATTAAAAATCTGAATTCAATGACGTGTTATTTCAGGAAACATGATAAAAATGAGAAACATACACAAAAGCCCTTCGTCTAGAGTAGAATTTTTTATGTAAAAAAAAGCAGGGGTGATAAGCATGATCTCAGACAAAGTTAAAGCTAATATAGATTTAATTTAAAAAGAAAAATTAGGAAACTACACTATGTGTAAACAATATTATTCAAAATTGTTGTAGTCCATTTAAAATAACTAGAAAGTATAGAATATTTAAGAGTATGCTTGCCAAAACAGACATAGGAACCACATGAACAGAAACACAAAATACTTTCATACAAATAAAGTCAGATTTAAATAACTGATGTAGTATTTCTTGTTTGTGGATAGGCAAAGTCAACATAATAAAAATGACAATTTTACCTAATTAACCTATTTATTCAATGCCACCTCAATTAAATTGATAAAAGATATTCCATTGAGTTAGAAAAAATAATAACAAACTTCATTTGGAAAAATAAGAGGTCAAAAATTTCAAAGAAACTGGGAAGAAAAGATATGAAGAAAGGAGATTCAGCAGTATCATACCCTAAACTATTGTTGAAGTATAAAACAGATAATTTTGATTATTTTAAATTAATGTCTTCTGTACAAATAAAGCCAATGTAGCCCAGAATAGAAAGAATATATCAAACAAGAGGGAAATATCTTCATAGACAATCTCTCAGAAAGGATATGATAGTGTTGGAACACTGCTGTGATGTAGGAAATGATGAGCTGGTTGATTTAGAAAAATGTGGAAACACTTGGATCCATGAAGGAAAATATTATCTACCTTCAGAGAAAGAGATGACAAGTAGAAATATGCGCACTATAATCTTACATAGATGTGTATGGATGCATTGTACATATATATGTGTGTTTGTAGACATCTATCTATATTCATATATGTGTGCATATATTATAATATGCATATATATCTTTATATATTCATGTTTAATTGTAATCCTATTTAGGGCAAGAGAGAAAAAAATAAAATAAAAAGAACACAGCAAAGAACAAAAGAAAATCCAGAAGGAAGAAAATAAAAGCTGTATAGTTTTGAAAATAATGTATAGTTTTTGTTACATAGATTTTCTTGAAATGGAAATTTATTGTTCTGTATTAAATCATTTCTTATGTTCTGCTTTGTACATGGAAATGTTCTTTTTCTTGTTTTCTAGTTTTACATTTAAGTTTAAAAAAAAGAAAAATAATTATAGAAAAGAGAAAAAAGGCATAAACTATTAACATCCATAAGAAAAATGACTTCAAATTACTACTAATAAGAGAAATACCTCCAAGCAATCCTAAGGTTACTTTGAATCATACAACCAATAGATTGTTTGACAAAATATGGATGAGAAAAGAAGGTAATATCGATGTTTGGAGAGGCTAAAGAAATATCATTATATTTTAGTGAAGCTATGAATTAGTCATCATTCTGGAAAGCAATTTGGAATTTTTTTTTATTAAGGGCCTATACCATTTCAACCAGAGCTTTTACTGATAAGTATAAGTCAATGGCAAAAAGAAAAGTCCTGTATATACTAAAATATTTATAGCAGCATTTACTATAGTAACAAAGACTTGAGAACAAGATAAATGCCAATCAATTTGAGAATAGTTAAATAAATTGTGGAACATAGATCTAATGAAATAATACTGTGCTATATAAAATAATGAATATAAATAATAAAGAGAATTATAAAAAGGTGTGATATGAAATGATGTAATGTGAAATAAAATCAAGAAAAGAATATTCACAATGATTACAATAACAAATGAAAAGAACAATAAAGAAAAAGTAATTTAAAGTGAATGGTATGAAATTATAATGACCAACTTTGGTCCCAAAGAAGAAATGTTAGAAAGGTCCTCCCTCTGTTTCTTTGCAGAAATGAGGGATTATGGATAGGTACATTATTGCTCATCTGATCTTGACTAAGTCACTATATCCCCATAGGCCTTATTATGAAATGAAAGAGTTGGGATTAGATTATTGTTTATTTCCCTTTCAACTATATGATTTTTTTTATTTTCTGTTTTTCTATTATTTCATAAGGTTTCCTCCTCACTTGGTCTTCTCTTCTTTATGTGATCCAATTTCTTCTTTTTTCCCCCTGCACCATGGTGCCCTGAATTGAACAGAATACATCAATTAAGACTTCCAGAGAGCAAAGTACAAGCTATTCTCTCCCTCCTTCTGGACACTAAGCCTGAGAACAAAGAAATAAAACACTGAAGAAAATAAATAATGAGAAGGAATGAAACAGAAAGGTGAAAGCTGCTAATGGAGATCATATTAGCACATATTATGACTTTAATATCAACACTCAAATGATTGTTTTTGCCTTTATCCCTTCAGAATTAGTGACCTTTTCATTGAACTCTTTAAAATGTGACAGTGGAACATAATGAAGTAGGCATTGACTAGGTGCCAAGAAAAGTAGGATCTAGGTCCCAGCTTGGTCATTGATTAGTTCTGTCCCTTTGGGAACTTAACCTATTTCCATGGACAGTTCTTTCATCTGTAAAATGAAGGGTTGAGCTAAATGATTTCTAAGACAGTCCTTGACTCTCTAATTCCATGATGTCATGCTAATTTTCTATATAATTTCATCCTCCCAATATGCAATATACAATAGGTCACCTCCAATGGATAAAAGGATCATGAAATTCCCACGAACATTTTAAAAAGTTTCATTAGCCCTAAGGATAATCCCTTGAGAAGATTAAACTCCTCAGTGTTTTCCTGCCAATTGGCTTATGTCAAGCAAGGGAGAGTTTGTACTGCTGATGTATAACTTATCACCCCAAATCCCCCAAATCCTTCTGGCTATGTAGGGAGTGGGGAAAGGTTAGGAAGGTGATTGAGGCCAAGAAAGGGTGACAAAGATATTGTTTCAATGATCCCGTGGCCTTAGTAATAACTCCCCCAAGCACCTTTCTGTCCTCATGTATATATTCATATGCCTGAAGGCATTTTTGTACTTCTATGATTCATACTTCTCATACCTAACATTTTTTTTCCATTCCATCACATATTCATTTAAGCAATAACATTTTTAAAGGCAGCTGACTGCAAATATCAAGGAATGTTTGTGTTTGGTTTGTTTTTTTTTTTTTTTAAATTTCTTTCCTGTATTACTGAAAAGAATTCCAGTTATTTGGATTGATAACATTATAAGCTTCTATCTCTTCATCAAGAGAGATGAGGATGATCATGTGTGTGTGAAAGAGAGGGAAGAAGAAAGAAGGAGGAAAGGAGGAAGGGAGAGAGGAAAAGAGAGGGGCAGGGTACAAAAAAGTCAATACTGGGAGAGGACTTAGAGATTTTCTAGTTACTTTATTGAGAAGTTAAGGAATAGAAAGCTGCCTTGTACAAATCCCTATAAATATGCATAGTTAAGACTGATATCCTGTGTCTCTTGACGTCTAACCTACTTAGACTTCAGTTTCCCCATCTATAAAATAAGGGAGTTGGGACAGATGACCTGTAAGGTCCTATCAATTCTTCATTTAAAATCTTAGTGTCCCTTTTTTTTTGTTGTTGCTATACTGCTTTCCTAAGAAAATATTTGTATTACAGGTAGCTAGATGGCATAATGAATAGAGCACAAGGCCTCAAGTCAGGAGGATCTGAGTTCAAATCCAGCCTAAAACAGTTAATGCTTCCTAGCTATGTGACCCTGGGCAAGTCACTTAACCCCAATTGCCTCAGCAAAAAAGAAAAAGAAAGAAAATATTCATATTTTCTTCCAGGAAATATAATAATTACTGATTCATTATAGTCAGGAATAATGCACAGGAGCTCTAATAACAAAAAATTAGGGGAAGAAGAGGGAAAAGGGCAGCCAAAAGTTAAATGGGTAACCAGATTTCTATTTAAAATCTTTGTTTTCATCTGGAAATATGAAAGCAAAATTCATTCTACTTTATGCCATTTGTGTCAGGAGGAAGAGAGAAAGAAGACAACCCATAAAAGAGAGGTAGGAGGTCAACAATGTCAAGAAGACAAACAGGTTCTTTTGGTTCCCTCATCAAAGAAAAATTAGTAGAAAGCACATGCCTGAAATCCTCTGGAGACTGAAAAAGACAGAGCCATGGCATGAATATCAGCCAATCAAGTAGGAGATGAGAATACTAAACCAAAATGAAATAATTGCTGCCCTCAAGCAGTTTTCCTTCTATAAAGAAAGGGAACATGAGACAGCTAACATTTATCTAGTGCTTAAAGGTTTACAAGAGATTGCCTCATTTAATTCTCCAAGCAACTCTGGGATATGGGTGCCATATTAACTCCCTTTTACCAAGAAAGAAAGAAGTTAAATGATTTGCCCCAGAACATACAGCTAAGAGTATGAGGATGGGTTTTAACTCAGGTCTTCCTGACTGTACCACCCAGATGTCTACAAACATATATAGAACATGGGGTGAAAGTAGGATATACTTCCTTGCTAGGGGGATCTTTCCCAAGTAAGAAGAAGGTTTTCTAGTTTTCCATTCACCATCCATACCTGCTATTCTCAGGAAGCCACTTTTAGGGTTCTTGTCACATGTAACTGTCACCCTAGGCAACATCCCCTTTTCGAACCTCTGCAGAACTTTAAGATAGACTTTCCAGGCAATAGGGCAATACTCATGACCCCCCAGTAATTGGATTGTACTCTATTTTGCTGCTATCTACCCATAAGGCCATGTGTGTTGACCCAAGGCTTAATTATTCCTAGTTATGACACTGGAAAGAAGCAAAACAGGATGGATCTCCATCATAAAGATGGCATTTGATGTGAAAGAGATTAGGCTATTCCTCCCCCTCCCTCTTGTGTCTCCGTGTCTCTGTCTCTGTCTGTCTGTCTGTCTCTTTCTCTATCTTTGTCTCTCTCTCTCTCTCTCTCTCTCTCTTTCTTTCTTTCTTTCTCTCTCTCTCTTTCTCTCTCTCTCCTTTCTCTCTCTCTAACTCTGTCTCTCTCTGTGTATGTCTGTCTCTGTCTATCTCTCTCTGTGTCTCTCTGTTTCTCTGTGTTTTTCTCACTCTCTATGTCTGTCTTTCTGTCTCTGTATCTCTGTGTCTATAGGCTGTCTTTTTATCTGTCTCTCTCTCTTTCTCTCTCTCTCATCACTATCTAATCTGAGATGGGATAGAATATTCCCTAAGCACTCTCCTCAAAAATATTTCTAGTTCCCTATAATTATTCCAAGGGAAAACTTTTTCATAATACCTTGTCTATATCTAAATTTATCCTTACTCTACCCCTGTCCACCATTCTCTGACTCTCTGCCCCTCCTTTCTTTCTACTGGACAAGTTCCATCCAAGATGAATGAAAACATTTGTAAGAACAGTATAAAGAATCCTGTCCTGGAACAGTCTGGCCTGGAGGAGTTTGCTTTATTTCCTCTCAGCCATTTACTAGTGCATTGATTGCATGCCCACATCCCTACTCCTCAAAAACTTAGCAACCGTTCTCATTAGAGCCCATTTCAGCAGGAGTCTCTGACATTTGGGGCGTCTATATTTTCTTTGACATAAAAATTCCTATAGGCTTTTACCACAGTACTGCTCTAACTTCTCTATCAGAAGCTCTAACTGTGGAGCTTCTGTATAGATGAATGACTTCCCTTCTATATTTGGGGATAAACACATTTATACAATCTGTTGACTTCTACGGGTCTTTGGCTAATGAATACTGATATGCATGACCACTGGCTAAGGAAATGAACTTTGGAAAAGAATCCAAGACTCATTCATCCACTCAAAGCAGGAAGAGTTTGCCTGGGGAAAGTTGTGAAGTTGAAAAGTTTGAATTCAACATCCCCTTTTCATCCTGGGTGGCCTTAATCCTGCCTTCTCTGACCTCAGAGGGTCCAAAATTATGCTTCATGCAGTTTATCTCCTTGTCAAAGTTTATTTTAGATAAGGATCTGCAAACATAGCTGACAAATATATTTATACTAAACATAAAGGAATAATAAGAGCTATATCACTTCTCCATGATTTGTATTTTAATAGGGAACAAAAAAACTTTTGTTTAGAGCCCAAAGGAGGCTACTAGTGAGGTCTTTTGTGCAATTTTGGTGACCTTGGTAAAAGTGTATTTAGGGTTGGGGAACCTTCCTATTTCTACAAATTTAACCCAGTATAGTGAGTCAATCAATTACCATTTATTAAGTGTTTACTATTTATTAGACCCTGAAATAGCTCCTTCTCTCAAAGAGTTTACATTCTATTGATCAGCAAATAATGAGAAATATTTGTATATTTGCATGCTGTAGAATTATACAGATACTCTTAAGTTTCAGAGGCTATATGAGTGTAAATGCATGTATATGCATGTTGTGTATATTTATATATTACATATATTTTGTTTTGAGAATTTGGTGTTCTTAAATAATGCCTATTTGAAAAACAGTGCCTTACATGAAAAGTAATAATCTACATATTTAGAATATATAGATACACATGCCAACATATATATGTATGTGTGTATCTATATATATAAATATAAACCTTGATATGCTAATGAAAGGATACTTAATTTAAAATATGACTTTTCAGTTCTAAGAAATAGTTTCTGTAAAAAACAATTTAGAAGCTAAAAATGATTAAAATTGGAAATAAACAAAGACCTTTTCCTGCATAAAACACAGACTTTTTCTAAAAAAAAAAATCTTACTTTTTCTGGGCTATATACAAAATCATACAATATTCTTTATTTAGGTTGTCTTACCCTTTAAGGGGGAAGAGAAGGGAATAAATATTTATATGACATCTATTATATACCAGATACTGAAGTAAGTGCTTTACAAATATCTCACATTAATCTTCTCATTCCTTTCTTTCTCCCTCCTTCTCTTTTCCTTTTTTCTTTCCTTCCTCTCTTTCTTCCTTTATTTTTACTTCTTTCTTTCTGTTTTTCTCTTTCCTTCCTTCCTTCTCTTTCTTTTTCTCTTTCTCCCTTTCCTTCCTTTTCTATTTCCTTCCACCTTTTTCTCTTTTTCTTCTTTTTTTCTTTCTTTATTTTTCTCTTTCTTTCTTCTTTTCCTTCCTTCCCTCTCTTCCTCCCTCTCTCCTTCCCCCCTCTCTTCCTCTTTTTTCCTTCCTTCCTTCTTCCCTTCCTCCTTCCCTCCCTTACTTCCTTCTTCTCCCTTCCTTCCTTCTTTCCTCCTTCCCTTCCTTCTTTCCTCCTTCCCTTCCCTCCCTTCCTCCCTTCCTCCCTCTCTTCCTCCCTCCTTTTCTTCCTCCCTCCCTCCCTCCCTCCCTCCCTCCCTCCCTCCCTCCCTTCCTTCCTTCCTTCCTCCCTTCCTCCCTCCCTCCCTTCCTTCCTCCCTCCTTCCTTCCTTCTTCTCCCTTCTTCCCTTCCTCCCTCCCTCCCTCCCTTCCTTCTTCTCCCTTCCTTCCTTCTTTCCTCCTTCCCTTCCTTCT
>JAJPUD010001737.1:107697-124218 GCA_023553655.1 Myrmecobius fasciatus | reverse complement strand
TCCCTTCCTCCCTTCCTTCCTCCCTCCTTACCTTCCTCCCTCCCTTCCTCCCTCCCTCCCTTCCTTCCTTCTTCTCCTTTCCTTCCTTCTTTCCTCCTCTTCCCTCCTTTCCTCCTTCTCTCTTCCTTCCTTCTTTCCTCCTTCCCTTCCTTCTTTCCTCCTTTTCTTCTCTCCTTTCCTCCTTCTCTCTTCCTTCCTTCTTTCCTCCTTCCCTTCCTTCTTTCCTCCTTCTCTTCCCTCTTTTCCTCCTCTTCCCTCCTTTTCCTCCCTCCCTCCCTCTCTTCCTTCCTCCCTCCCTTCCTCCCTTCCTTCCTTCTTTCCTCCTTCCCTTCCTTCTTTCCTTCTTCCCTTCCTTCTTTCCTTCTTCCCTTCCTTCTTTCCTCCTTCCCTTTCCTTCTTTCCTCCCTTCCCTTCCTCCTTCCTCTCTCCCTCCCTCCCTCCCTTCCTCTTTCCTTTTCTTCCCTTCCTCCCCTCCTTCCTCCCTTCTTCCCTTTCTCCCTTCCTCCCTTCCTCCCTCCCTTCCTTCCTTCCTTTCTTCCTTTCTCTCTCTTTTTTTTTTCTTTCTCTCTTAATCTACTCTAAGGGCTCCCTATCACTTCTAGATTTAAATATTAAAATCTTCCTCTGGCATTCAAATCCCATTATAACCTGGCTCCTTCCTACCTTTCCAGTCTTTTTACACATTACTTTTCTCACCCACCCCCATTCTAACACTCGGTGACACTGGTCTCCTTGTTATTCCTCTCATAAGACACTCCAGTTCCAAAATCTGGACATTTTCACTGGTCGTTCCTCATGCCTGGAATGTTCTCCACCCTAATCACTGCCTCCTGCCTTCCCTAATTTCCTTTAGGTCTCAGCTAAAATCCCACCTCCTGCATGAAACCTTTCACAATCTCTTTTCATTTTTAATGCCTTATTTCTATTGATTGTTTCCCAGTCTATCTTATTGTCTGTATATAATTTTGTACGATAGACTGTGAGGTCCTTGAAAGCAGAGGCTGTTTTTGTTTGTTTGCTTGCTTCCTTTGAGCTTAGCTCAGTGACTGCCCGTAGAAACTTGAAAGATGCTTATTGTCTAACTAACCAACAGTAAAAAATAAAGAATGGAGGGTTAAAGGAGCCTATTGGGTAATTTAAGAAAGGAAGTTGTAGGTTTCAATGTTGAGAAAAGGAACATGGAGCAGAGCTGTTATTCACTTTTAACCCAAAGAAAATTTAGCCCTTGAAAGGATCACTAATACAATTTATGGAAATAGGGAAAAGGAAAAACTCCTTGCCCTTTGAATTTCCAGGTATCACCAATGCCCTTTAATTTTTCAAGTACTGATAACAGTGGCTAGGTGTGACTGGCATTGGCTTTAGATTTAGATCTGGTTGACAGGTTTTTGTTGCTAAAGGACAAGATTTCACAGGTGTGGTTTTCAGGAATGATATATTTATTTCCATTCTGGAAAAAGTAAATCATTCACAATTCTGTAAATATGTAATCTGAATTCATACAGGGAAAACATGATTCATACTTAGGTAAAAAAAATACTGGAAACTACCTGTTTACAACTCAAATCATTCAGAATTGGTAATAAGTAAAATAATTGAATAGGAAAGAGACTGTTTCTTTGCCAAGTGAGGAAAATTCAATTTAATTCGAGAAACAGTCACTGATTCCACCAGACAAATTTCATTATTTTGCTATAATAACTTTTTAACTATTTCAATATTGAATTCAACAGATCCATTATATACAAAATTGGTGTGGGACAAATCTGAAAGATTCTGACAGATTTAGAGATTTTTTTCATTAAAAAACATTATAGAGATTTCAATCAAATTCTCTCATTTCTGATTAGTGCACATGAAGTTCAATGAATAAAACTCTACTACTGGAGTCCAAGGAACTATACTGTTGAAGCAAATAAACTGAGATCCTCTATGTTATGTTTAATAATCAGATCTATTAGAAATAGTATTTTATTTTAAAATTATTCAAGTCATTGAAGGACAGTTTTCTGACAAATCTGTCCTCTATAGCTGTGTCCCAATTTGACACAGTCAATCACTTAATATTTATTAAATGCCTACTATGTGCCAGGCACTATGCAAAAAACTGAGGATATAAAAAGAAGCAAAAGACAATCCCTGTCTTCAAAAATTTCACAAACTATATGAGAGGTAAAATTCAAACAAATATACACAAAGTAAACTATATATAGGATAAGTAGGAGATCTGGGTTTTATATCCTCTTGGGAAAAAACTTTCCTGAGCCTGGACATGGTGACTTACAACTGTAATTCTAGTGTTAACAGAATTTTACTGTATTGGTTTCTAAACTGTGAAACAGGCCTACAGGCAGGTTTTTAGAGATCAAGTAGCAGTTAAATCAATCAGTTTCAGAGTGAGGAATGCAGTTTGCAAACAGAAAGCTCTCCTGGGAAGGAGAACTTAACCCACAGCAGTAAAGGTAGAGATTTTATATACAAATAGTAAGTGGGAAAGAGGGAAGAAGGTGAATTTCATAACAATCATTTTCAGGGTCTGAATGTTTTCCCAGGACAAGCCCACAATTGCAAGACAATATTTGTATTCCATGAGTCCCATGGGAACAGTTCATAAAATTGTTTCAAATCATGGGGGTCATTACTTGGTGGGGGACAGGACCAGAGTTCTGTGACAAGAACAGGTTC
Organism: Myrmecobius fasciatus; assembly: GCA_023553655.1. Lineage (NCBI taxonomy): Eukaryota > Metazoa > Chordata > Mammalia > Dasyuromorphia > Myrmecobiidae > Myrmecobius > Myrmecobius fasciatus. The sequence goes on along the minus strand of JAJPUD010001737.1, from coordinate 121,533 downwards.
TGCAATCTTTGATTCACTTCACTTAACATACACAGGAGAGTGTTGTCAAGAATTGATGGATCATTTCATGCTACACTGTAATACTGTCTCCCAGGCCACAGGAGGCAACTCTGAGAAATCTAAATTATTAGTATATTCCTTACATATATCATATCAATTAATATGAAAATCACAATTCACTTCACACTAGTTATGAGAAAGGGCAGATTTCTTGAGGTCCTGATTTTGAAATCTGTTATTCATATTAAGTTTGGCATTAATATGGTGAGCCTAGAAAACTTCCTAATTACCCTGGTCAGAAATGGAGGCCATCAAATTCCCACTGCTATTCAGAGTGGGACCAGGCCCATGAGTAGCTTTTGTACTTCCAGCTTAGGAGAGATAAAGAGACCCACTTGGAGGGCTGGAGGTGGGGGAAGCACTCAGTTCCCCTTCACTTAGCCAGAATTTATGGCCCTTAACCTCTTCCTGGGAGGGGGTCACTTCTCATTTATGTCCTTATTTCCATTGGCCCTGTGATATCTTTTCCTTTTTCTGAGCACCTAAGGAGCAGAATAGAGGTTCCAGGAGCAGGTATAGCAGCAACAAAAGCAGATGCCAAAGACTGACCAAAAGACAAAAAAAATATTAAACACTTTAAGTAATACTCTAAAACAATTGACTCAGAATAAAACAAAACAAAATTCTTATAGGATAGCAAATATGCCTATAAACAGCAACATTTGCAGCCATTCCATTTGCTCACCAACAGACAACTAAATGACTGTTAATGTTCCAGTTTTTATTATTGGAGAGTTGTGTCCAATTCTTCATAGCCCCATTGAGGAAAACAGGGTTAAATGGCTTGCCCAGTGTCACACAGTAGGTGTCTGGGATCAGATTAATTAATATTAAATAACAAATATTTAAATACAAATACAACATAAGGGCACAATTGGTTGGTTGCTTCGAAGACCAGTACACACAAAGAAAAATAAAGAAGCAAAAAAATTAAATTTAAAAATAAATTCAAAATAAAAAATCCAATTGAAAAATTCAATAAGAGAAAATAAAATCACATATAAAAGAATAAAAATACTTTAAAAAGAGCAAAATTGGATATCAAAAATATAAATCTAACAAAAGCAAATACAAGACTTGAAAAATTCAATAAACAATAGTTCTTCCATTAAAGTAACTATATTAAGATAAATTTATCTCATTCATTTCCCTGATTCCCATTAATGTGCCTTGCTTCCCAAATTAGCTCCAGTTTATCCTATATGTATTTTATTTGTACATAAGTATTTGCATGTTACCTCTCCCATTGAAATATGAGTTCCTTAAGGGACTATTTTTTTTAACCTTTCTTTGTATTTCTATTGCTTAGAACAGTGCCTGGCACAAAGCAGACTTTTAATGAATATATATCGACTGACTGATTGCAAAGCTATAAATAAAAAATAAGCAGCATAAAGACAAAAAAAGCAGAAAATAAAATCATACAAAGATAAAATAGGTAGCACAAGGCAAAAAAAGAAAGCATAAACTAAAATCACAATGAACATTTTTGTAGTAGTTCTATCCAATGAATACAGAAATAATGTAGGAAAATTCTCCTTACAAACAAGGAGGAACATTAAAAATTATTTAAACTCCCCAAAAAGAAAAGAAAGTGAATGAATCTGGACTAAAATATCTCAAATAAAATATCCACTAAGAATTATTAGGCAGCACTAACAAGTCAAAGATAATATGTTTAAGATCAGATTTTAGTGTCAAAGGTCAAATTCCATGGCTTAGCTAGTTATTCATTAAAAAACCATTCCATTTGCTTATAAGAGGTTCAAGTCTATTGATAAATCTATTTCCTTATTTGACTGGGTAATTGCATAGTAGAAAAATTGCATTAGTGAAACTAAGTATATTTCTGTCTCAGCACTATTGAAAAGTAATTTACAAATAATTCAGTGCTTTTTTTTTCCTTTGGAAGCCAAGGACTAATCTTAGGAAGCAGTAAGAGAAAACCTGTTTGAATTTGGGTTCTGAAAACTCTGTGCAGTCAATTTCCAGTTATCCATATATAAACTGTTCTATTAGAAGCTAATCTCATACTAGATCAGTTCTTTTCCATCCTAAAGAGTAACACTCATCTTGGTTGCCTCTTCCTGACTAGGGAGCTGGTGATTTCTTACTCAATATAAACTAATTTTTCTATAACCTTGATGAGAATAAAATTAGGAAAGTAGATTTTTGGTAGAGGGAAATGTGATAGGAGGAATAGCTGCCAAAGTTCCCTACTTTGTGTGTGTTAGGTGAGATCTTTTGATGCTTATGAATTGTGATGCCAAAGAAGACTTTTAAGAGTCCCTTGGACAGCAAGGAGGTCAAATTAATCAATATTTAAAGAAATTAGTTTAGGCTATTCACTGAAAATTCAATTACTGAATCTGAAGCTTAAATACTTTGGCTGCGTAACAAGAAGACTCATTGGAAAAGACTTAGATGTTGGGAAAGACTGAAGGCAAAAGGAAGAAGGGTCAGCAGAGGATGATTTGCATAGATAGTATCATGTAAACAATGAACATGAACTTGTACAGACATTGAGAGATAGTGGAGGATATAAGGGATTAGCATGCTATGATCCGTGGATTCTTGAAGAGTTAGCTATAACTGAACAACAAAATTTCCTGAAGAGGTATTAAAAGCATCCTCAAAGCTGTAGACTTAATTGACTCAGGGGACAAAAGACATCAATTTCTGATTACCTAGGGGTGGGGGAGAGAATCACTAAGAGCTCCAGTTACTCTCTTAGTCTGGACTCAGGGGCCCCATTAGGTAACAGAGGCAAGAAAATATGTTATACAAAGCTGAATCAACATAGTAGGGTCCTCACTAAATAGTCCTGTTTAATATCCTTCCTTTCTAAGTAAATCTCCTCTTGTTAACTGTTGGATCTACAAGTATCTGATCTCATTACTATATCAGAATTAAAATGTCAGAGCATCAACTTGAGTCAGGTCTTTCCCATAATAGAGGGGTTCATAATTAATTTGAAAATAAAATCCAAATATATTTGTTTCATAAAAGGAGTTTGGTAGCACTCCTTTGACTGTTATTCCAAATAAGTTATTTAAAATTGGAATTTATCTTTATTTTTTTTATTAAAGCTTTTTATTTGCATACATATGTATGGGTAGTTCTCAACATTGATCCTTACAAAGCTTTCTGTTACAAATTTTCCCCCTAGTCCCCTCCTCTCTCCTAGATGGCAGGAAGTCCACTACATGTTAATTATATTAAAATACTCGACAAGTCGAATATATGTATACATATTTCCATACTTATCTTGCTGTGCAAGAACAATCGTATCTACATGAACAAAAAATATCTGAGAAAGGAAACCCAATGCAAGCAAACATTGATAGAGACCATGAAAATATTATGTTGTGATCCACATTTCATATCCCTCTCTCTGGGTGTATATGGCTTTCTTCACTGAACAATTGGAACTGGTTTGAGACATTTCACTGTTGAAGAGAGCCATGTCCATCAGAATTGATCATCATATAATACTGTTGTTGCTGTGTATAATGATCTCCTGGTTCTGCTCGTTTCACTCAGCATCAGTTCATGCAAGTCTCTCCAGGTCTCTCTGAAATCATCCTGCTGGTCGTTTCTTACAGAACAATAATAGAATTTATCTTTAAATGTTTGGTAGTTCATTTATAAATTCTTCTAGTCTCCCCTCTTTTGTCTTAGGAAGCTCATTTATGGCTTGCTCAATCTCTTCTTCTGAAATAATTTATTCAGATGTTTTATTTTATCTTCTATTAAACTGGGCAGTTTATGTTTTTGTAAACAGTCTTCCATTTTACTTAAATCGTTAAATTTATTGGCATATAATTGGACAAAATAATTCCTAATAATTGCCTTGATTTCATGCTAATTCACCCTTTTCATTTTTGATGCTAGTGATTTGGTTTTCTTCTCTCTTTTTAAATCATATTAACCAATGCTTTATCCATTTTATTCATCTTTTCGGTACAAAACCAGTTTCTAGTTTCATTTATTGATTCAAGGATGTTTTTTGTTTGTTTGTTTGTTTTGCTTTGTTTTGTTTTTTTGCTGAGGCAATTGGGGTTAAGTGACTTCCCTAGGGTCACACAGCTAGGAAGTGTTACATGTATGAGGCCATATTTGAACTCAGCTCCTCCTGACTTCAGGGTTAGTGCTCTATCCACTGCACCAACTAGCTGCCTCAAAAGTGTTCTTATATTTAATATTATTAATCTCACTTTTAATTTTTGGTATTCCCAACTTGGTGTTTAATTGAGGATATTTAATTTGTTCTTTTTATAATTTTTAATTGCATACCCAATTCATTGATCTGTTCTCTATTTTATTGATGTAAGCATTTAGAGATATAGAGTTTTCTCTGATAAGTGTTTTGGTTGCAACCCTTATGTTTTGGTATGTTGACTCATTATTACCATTATTTTTAATAAAAGTATTTATTGTTTCTATGACTTGTTCTTTAACTCACTCATTCTTTAAAATTAGGTTATTTAATCTCCAATTAAATTTTAATTTGTTTCCATCATCATTTACTAAATTTAATTGTTTTAATGCATTGTAATCTTAAAAGGATGTGTTTAACATTTCTGCTTTTTTGTATTTAATCATAAAGTGCTTATGCCCTAATATGTGGTCAATTTTTGTAAAGGAGCTGTATAGCACTGAGAAAAAGGTGTATTCCTTTCTATTTCCATTCAGTTCTCTTCTCATGTCTATCAAATTTAGTTCATCTATGATTCATCTTCTTGATTTCTTTCTCTTTTTTGGTTAGATTTATCTAGTTCTAGATAACAAATTGTCAAGTTCTGGGTTTTTTTTTTACCTATTATGCCTTTCATTTCCATTTTATGGGTGAATTTGTCCCATTCACATTCAAATTTATAATTGCTAGTTATATATTTCCCTCTATTCTATTTTTCTTTACTCTTTATCCTTCCCTCTCTCTTTTTACCCTGCCTCTGCTGATAAGTCTAATTTACTTCTGATCGTGGCCTCCATAATCTCCATACCCTTGCAAAAGTCTTTCCCTTATCCTATTTCTCTGTAAATAAAGAATAACTTTTATACTATACTAGATGTGTATGCTATTACTTTAATTTGATGAGAACAAGGTTCCTGCACTACTTTCTCCTCCCCCAGCTCCACTGTAATAATTTTTCCATACATGGCTTTTTTATATGAGATAATTTGCTCTATTTTATCTCTCTGTACCCAATTTTATTTTTGGGGTCATCCCATCATAATCAACTCAACCCTACGCCTTATTTCTATGCATACTCTTTTGAAGTATCCTTATTATGAAAATATTCTTTTTTCCCTTTTTTAAGGTTATAATGTACATTCTTTTTTATATTTCCATATGAGTCATGTTGGGAGAGAAATATCAGAACAAAGGGAAAAACAATGAGAAAATAAAAAGAAGGAAAAAAAAGAAGAAAATAGTATGTATGCACTGATCCATATTCACTCACCATAGTTCTTCCTCTGGATAAGGAAGGCACTTTCCATCCAAAGTTTATTAGAATTGCCTTGGATCACTGAATTGCTGAGAAGGACCAAGTCTATCATAGTTGTAATGAAAACTTTTTTTTCTTTCTTTTTAAAAATTTTTATTAAAGCTTTTTATTCACAAAACATATGAATGGGTAATTTTTCAACACTGATTTTTGCAAAACCTTCTGTTCTAAATTTTCCCCTCTTTTCCCCCACCTCCTCCCCTAGATGGCAGGTAATCCAATACCTGTTAAATATGTTAAAATATATATTAAATCATATATATATACATATTTATACAGTTATCTTGCTGCACAAGAAAAATCAGATCAAGAAGGAAGAAAAAAAAAACAGAACAGAACCTGAGAAAGAAAACAAAATGCAAGCAAACAACAATGAAAAGAGTGAAAATGCTATGTTGTGATCCACACTCAGTCCCCACAGTCCTCTCTCTGGGTGCATATGGATCCCTTCATCACAAGATCATTGGAATTGGCCTGAATCGTTTCATTGTTGGAAAGAACCACGAACATCAGAGTTGATCATCATATAATCTTGCTGTTGCCATTCATAATGATCTCCTGGTTCTGCTCATTTCACTTAGCATCAGTTCATGCAACTCTCTCCAGGACTCTCTGAAATCATCCTGCTGGTTGTTTCTTACAGAACAATAATATTCCATAACATTCATATACCATAATTTATTCAGCCATTCTCCAATTGATGGGCATCCTTTCAGTTTCCAATTTCTTGCCACTACAAAAAGGGCTGCCACAAACATTTTTTGCACATGTGGGGCCCTTTCCCTCCTTTAAGATCTCTTTGGGATATAGGCCCAGTAGAAACACTGCTGGGTCAAAAGGTATACACAGTTTGATAATTTTTTTAGCATAGTTCCAAATTGCTGTCCAGAATGGTTGGATTTGTTCACAGTTCCACCAACAATGAATCAGATATTTCTCTCTGCCCTGAGCCATAACCAACATCGCCAGTACCACTACCAGACAGATACTGTTCTTTGCAGCCCCTCAGGCTGCTGCAATCCTCAATTTGCCTTGCTGCTCCAAAAACCAGGGACTTAGTTTTCTTGTAAGTGACCACAACCAGAAGGACCCTCATCCTTCTGGAGTGTGCTCCTTTTTCTCACAGAAACAACCTGAGACTGTGTCTGGTCAGCACACTTCCTTCCTCATAACCCCAGCATTATTCATGGGGTTAAGTTCCTGAAGGTAAGACAACCACAGGGCTTGCTGCCTATTGACTCAGTAGGGAAGTCAGATCTTTCCTAACATACTCTTAAATTGTGTTAGGCTGAACAATGTCATTATCTTAATTTTTAATTTTTCTGCTGCTCTAAAATTTATTTTGAAATATTATTTTAAGTTATTGGTTGGGGGCACCTGGGAGAACCAGATAATTTCTTAACTTATTCTGTCACCTTCCTCCAGTTTCCTCTCTCAATATTTGTCAAGCATATTTCTTAAGCTCCTACTATGCGGCAGGCATTGTACCAAGGTAGGGGATATCAAGAATGACACAATGACTATTCACAAGAAACTTACATTGTAACAAAGTAGGGAAAAAAGCATTTTAAGTGTAAGACTGAGGATGTCTATCCTTCCTGCAATTAATATAAACTCGGAAGGCACAGATGGCATTAGTGAAGCAATCCATCAAAAATGTGAGTTAGGTGAGATCAGTTTAGGAATAAAGAGCTTAGATTATTGAATAAAACTGAAGACTATTAAAAAAAAGTCTTGATTGACTCAAAGAATTAGATATACATTTGGGCTTATATACAAAATACATAGCCTAGCACCCAAGGAGTTCCAGTCACTCTCTTAAGAGAGAATTACCAGTGGGGAAGAGAGATACAAGCTCTCCAACACCTATTGGATAAGTATATATAAAACAAATATAAAGAGAATAAATAAAAAGGGGGAAAGGGACAAGTAATTCAAGAGGAGGAGTAAATCTTGCTCAAATGATCTGGATCCATGTGGTACCTCAGAATGTGATGTCTCAACCTAGGTGTCAATCTATTACTGGGCTGATACTATTTTCAAATATCTACTCAGATTTTAATGTTGGCTGAATCCTCCCTCCCTCCCTCTCTTTCTCTTTATCTGTCTCTCCTCTGTCTCTGTCTCTGTCTCTGTCTCTCTCTCTCTCTCTTTCTCTCTCTCTCTTCCCCCTTCTTCCTTTCTCCCGCCCCCCGCTCTTTCTGTCTCTCTGTTTCTGTCTCTGTCTCTCGCTGGCTCTGGCTCTGGCTCTCTCTGGCTCTCCCCCCTCTCTGTCTCTTTCTTTCTCTGCCTCTTTCTCTGTCTCTGTCTCTTTCTGTTTCTCCCCCTTCTCTGTCTCTTTCTCTCTCTGTTTCTCTGTCTCTCTCTCCATCTCTCTGTCTCTGTCTCTGTCTCTGTCTCTCTCTTTCTCTGTCTCTCTATCTCTCTGTCTCTGTCTCTCTCTCCCCCCCACCTTCTCTCTGTGTCTCTCTGTCTCTGTCTCTCTCTCTTTCATGTATATACTTATACACACATACATACATACACACACATATATACATATCAATATATGTATACGATATATATGTGCTATATAAATATATGTGTGCATACCAATAGGAAGGATAAAACTGAGTATGCTTCCAGAACTGACCTTCATTGGACATCCCTCTATTACACATTATTATTTAGCCCCACTGGGCTACTGACAAGACCATTAATCCATTTAATGACTTTCAGAAATGATGAAACAAACTGATTTTTGATGTAGATTCTCAGCTTCCTACAAAATTTTGTTAAACTTCATTTTCAGCCTCCTTACATTTTTCTGTGGCTCTACTTTGCCTGAGTATATTGCAGATTTTCTTACCAATTCATTTTTATACTGTGAAAAAGAAATACACATACCTTTTTCTGAATTAATTTGACTTTTCCAAATCTTTCCCCTCATTTTTTCACAAACTGCACAAAGTGGGTTAAAGGTAGGGGGTGAAAAGGGTGGGGGTGGGGGAGGGAGAGGCTGTCTTCATTTGAAATGCAAAACCAGTCCCCCACTCGTTTCTTCCTGTTCATTAGAAGTACAAGCCAGCTTTTAGCTTTCACTAATTACAGAGCCCTGGTCCAATGCACTGGCTGGGAAAGGGCCTTGTATCTCAATCAGAGACAGAGATTAGTCATTGTCTACCAATGCTACAGAAAACAAGGAAGCAGCTAGGGTATGGAAGAATAGGTGAATAGTGGGGCTTCCTGAATAAGGTCAATGGCATTCACTCAGCAAAATGGAAAGGTCTGTCCAAAGCTTCAGAACAATTATTTCTAAATATCTCTAGCCCTTTAATTCATTGAACATGCTTGGATAATCATTCTTTTTTTTTAAGTTTTAGTAATTTATCTTTTACCTTTGTAATATGGGGAAAGAAGAAAAGGTAGAGAAAGAAAAAGAAGATTGGAATGGAGGGAGGAAGAGAAGAAAAGAGGGGAGGAAAAAAAGAAGGAAGAAAGGAATGAAGGAAGGAGGGAGGAAGGAAGGAAGGCAAAAAGAAGGAAGGAAAGAAGAAAGGAAGGCAAAAAGGAAGAAAGGCAGGAAGGAGGGAGGGTGAAAAGGAGGGAAGGAGGAAAGGAAAAAAAGAAGGAAGGAGGGAGGAGGGAAGGAAGAAGGAAAGAAGGGAAGGAAGCATTATCTTATAAAAATAAGATGATATCTCTGGAGAATATACTACTTCATATTAAATAAAAACTCCTTCAAGATAAAATGGTTCCTTTACTTGAACTTGCCCATACTGAAAGCAAAACCTTAGATTCTTCAAGCTAATTCACTTCGGCAGAACAATTTACTTCTGAGAAAGGCTTCAGTTTATTCAGCTGCATCACTGTATCAGCTGCTAGGCTCTCAGACCAGGATTCATTCTGTGCCCTCACTTTCGGAAAATAAAAATATTGTCCATGTTTTGTGCAGTGGGTAGTCATATTTTTCATTCTGTACAGATTTTGTTAATATTCTTTTGAAAGTAATTCCTTATAACTTTTTAAAGGATTTCACTATCCATGTCTTTTGACTAATTTGCTTTCCAAGCACTTTATTATCTTCATTAACTTGGGAGTCCACATCATATTTGAAGCGTATTTATGACTTCAACTCCTTCACTTAAGCCAATAAAGTACAATAAGAACAAGAGAGTTTCTGTAGAAGCCAGGAAGTTTCATTTCCTTTTACCATTCCTGTTGTTATTGCTCATTCATGTCTGACTTTTCTTGACCCCATTTGGGGTTTTCTTGGCAAAGATAAGTAGAGTGATTTGCCATAACCTTACCCAGTTCATTTTATAAATAAGGAACTGAGGCAAATAAGTGACTTCTCCAGGATTATACAGCCAGTAAATGTCTGAGGCCAGATTTGAACTCAGGAAGATAAATTTTTGTGATTTCAGTCCTGATACTTTGTACCACTTAGTAGTCCAATCATTTCTAATCACGCTGCTAACCTGTGCCAGTCTTTTTAAAAATTTACTCTCATTGGTCCCAGAAGAGGAGACAGACATGTGGATAAATACAAAGCTCTCCCCACTACAGAAAAAAATAAAACTAAAAACTAATGGGGAGCCAATAGTTATTAACTTTTTTTTAAAAAATTAGTATCATTTCTGTTGATTCTATGCTTATGGCAAGTTACTAATATTAGGCTAGCTATGGACTGATAAATTTGGAAGGGTCATGGCAAGCCATGAAATAAAAAAAAAACAAGCCAAGAAATATAAACATCATTCAGTCCTCTATAGCTCCCATCTACTTCTGCTGTGATGTGGGCCAAGTAGCAGGAAAGGAGGTGCCTTCTACTCCCATCAATCAGCCTAGATGCATAAAGGAACATAGATGAAGTGGTTACCGCATTGCTTTCTACATCACACATGAAATATTCAAGCTGAAAGCTAAACAATTTTTATATAGAAGTTAAAGGTCCTATGATGTCATTTACCTTACTCAATGTCATCCAAATTAGTAGGTATTATATAATTAGCTGGCTTGTGACTTTTACAAATGGAAATAATTTGAAAATTGAGATAATCACTTAAAAATTTCAATTATATAGGGGCAACTAGAGGGCGGAGTGGATAGAGCACCAACCCTGAAGTCAGGAGGACCTGAGTTCAAATCTGGCCTCAGACACTTAACATTTCCTAGCTGTGTGACCCTAGGCAAGTCACTTAACCCCAATTGTCTTCGGCAAAAAAAAAAAAATCAATAATTAAAAATAATTGTCAAATATTTGTCTATTTTTTATAATTTTTATTTTTGTTTCCATAAGCTTAAATTTATCAGTGAATATGAACATTTCCTTACTAAAAGAACAGCAGAAAAAGGTGATCACATGACACCATTACATATCTATTCTTTAATATTTATTTTTAAAGTATATAAATATTGTATTCTGTATCATTAATGCATCATTTCTCTATTAAAAGATAGAATGTTATGGATCCTATAAGATTGGCCATCCTAGTTCCAATGGTCTTGTGATGAAGAGAACCATCTATACCCAGAGAGAGTACTGTGGGGACTAAGTGTGGATCACAATATAATATTTTCACTTTTTTGTTGTTGTTTGCTTGTTTTTGTTTTCTTTCTCATTTTTTTCCTTTTTGATCTGATTTTTCTTGTGCATTTTGATAATTGTGAAAATATATATAGAAGAATTGTACATGTTTAACATATATTGGATTACTTAACATCTATGGAAGTGGGTGGGGGAAGGGAGGGAAAAAATTTGGAAGAAAAGATTTTGCAAGGGAAATGTTGAAAATTATCTGTGCTTATGCTTTGAAAATGAAAATCTTTAATGAAAAATTGGCCATTGATTTGATCTAGAAATATTGATCATATTTCACAAGTCTTTCACAGCTATTTTCCTTTATGACATGAAAATGGCTGAATAGGGTCAGCTAAATTGCGTGAGTAGAGTTTCGTGCCTAAAGTCATTTTCCCTACATCAAATCTGGCTTCAGATACTTATCAGCTGTTTGACCCTAGAGAAGTCACTTAATGCTGTTTGTCTCAGTTTCCTCATCTGTCAAATGATCAGAGAAGGAAATGGCAAACTACCACAGTATCTTTGCCAAGAAAATCCTAAATGGGATCATGAAGAATTGGACAAGACTGAAATGACTTAACAATAAAGTGACTATATAAATTGTTCTCTTGATTCTATTCACTTTACTCTGTATTACTTTATAGAAATCCTTTCACATTTCTCTAAATCATTTCCCTATCATCATTTCTCATTATTTGCCAATCCTCCAAAAGTTTTTCAGCTTTTCCCCAAGTAGTAGGTACTTTTTAGTTTTTTTACTAATACAAAAATGTTGTTAAAAAATCTTTTTGTAAAGGTCAAGAATATCAAAGGAATTAATGAAAAAATGAAAAGTAAGGTGGCCTATATACATCTGAAATAGGTTAAACATGTAGAATCCCTTTAAACATATTTCCATATTTGTCATGTTGTGCAAGAAAAATCATACCAAAAGGGGGAAAAAAGATGAGAAAGAAAAAGCAAGCAAGCAAACTAACAAACAAACAAGGATGAAAATACTATTGAGGAAAAAAATTTAAAAATTTTGGACATATGGATCCTTTTCCTCTTTCTTTGATCTCTTTGGAGGTACAGAGCTAAAATTGGTACTTTTATGGCAAAGAATATATATAGTTTAGAGATTTAAGGAGTATAGTTCTAATAATTTTCTGGAATAGTTGGATCAGTTCCTAAATCCTCCAAGTATTCCTTAGTTTGCCTAACCTCCCACAGTTCTACCAATAATAATCATTTCCTTTATTATTATGTTTGTCATCCTGATGAGTTTAGATAATACAAAATTGTTTTAATTAATACTTTTCATGTTATTAGTGTAATTTGTGTTGTCCTTTCCCTATACTATGAGCTTTAGCCCCTATCAGCTGTGTTCCCCTTTAGTGCTGGGTATTATTAAGTATCTCACACCAGCTCTTTTTAACTACTTAACAAATTAATTTTTTACAATATTTATTCATTTTGAATGTATAACAGGAACAAATGTAAAACAGGAATGTATAACAAGAAATATACTGATATTTCTCCCCAACACCTTAGGAAAACATGCTCTTCTATAAAACCTCAGCCACTGGGGAGACTGGGATCAAGTTTAGCTCAGTGCCCACATAACACTGATCTTCCAAGTTCATGTCCAAATGCAGAATTGATTACCACATGAATCCTGGGCTCAGCCACCTTGGGCTAGATCTTAAAGGTCACTTGGTAGAGTATCGCTGATGAGGGAACAGCAAAAGCCTGGATACTGGAATTGTTGAGGTAAAGGAACAAGTCTTGTTATGTTGTCTCAAAAGAACTTAGGACTCGGTCTCCAAATCAAATAAAGGCATGCATTCAGGGTAATGCACTTAAAAGCCCCTATTCCTTAAGGAAGAGAGGCATGTAGAGTGCAGCATATGGTTTATAATAGAGTATAAAATATTAACAAACATCCTGGGTCTGTTCCAAACAATGCCTGCTAATAAAGGAAAACAGGAGCAGCATATGTGGCTACCTATAATGCATACAGAAAGGTGGGAGGAGAAAAGGGGAGGAAGGGGTGTTGGATATTGATATATGGTAATGATATTAGAATGATGCTGCCTACATCATAAGTTCACACAAAGGATAGCAAGAAAGAATGGTGGGCAGAAAATTGGAGAAAGTCACTTATGTGATTTCATGGCCAACATCCTATATGGATAATACATTTATTGGTTAAAATATATGTATCTAGGGTGATAAGTAGCTCCTTGTTGTGTAGCAATGGTTCCTTTATTATTATTATTAAAGCTTTTTATTTTCAAAACATATGCGTGGGGATTTATGGGGCAGAGCCAAGATGGCGGAGTGAAAAGGTGACTCTCTGCATCCTCCTCCCATCTTCTCTCAAATCAACAATAAAATAAGCCTCTGAACTGATCTTCAAGTCAACGAATCCAGAAATATTTGGACACTGCTTGCTGATATCTCTGAAGAACTTCACATCAGGTTTGTCTAACTCAGACAGAGGGATATACAAAGGACTTGGGTGTAGGCCGAAAGTGAGGGTGGGACTCAGCTCAGCTCATCGTGGCAGAAACTCCAAACTCCAAATTCCAAATTCCAAACACCTGCAGTTTATCTGAGGCACTCCGGACACTCTGCCCTGATTGGGGGCAGGTGTTCTGGCAGACTTGCCTTGTTTAAGGAGTAATTCGGACTTAGTCCTAGCCCCCACCGGCCCAG
>JAJPUD010001737.1:68075-95703 GCA_023553655.1 Myrmecobius fasciatus | reverse complement strand
AAGTTAAAAAGTTTCTGTACAAATAAAATTAATGCAGACAAGATTAGAAGGGAAGCATCAAATTGGGAAATCATCTTTACATTTAATGGTTTGATAAAGACCTCATTTCTAAAATATATAGAGAATTGTCTCATATATATAAGAATTCAAGCCACTCCTCAATAGATAAGTGGTCAAGGGATATGAACAGACAATTTTCAGGTGATGAAATTAAAACCATCTCTAGTCATATGAAAAGTTGCTCCAAATCACTATTGATCAGAGAAATGCAAATTAAGACAACTCTGAGGTACCACTACACACCTGTCAGATTGGCTAAAATGACAGGAAAAGATAACGATGAATGTTGGAGGGGATGTGGGAAAACTGGGACACTGATACATTGTTGGTGGAACTGTGAACGGATCCAGCCATTCTGGAGAGCAATTAGGAATAGTGCTCCAAAAGTTATCAAACTGTGCATACCCTTTGACCCAGCAGTGTTTCTACTGGGCCTTTATCCCAAAGAAATCTTAGAGGAGGGAAAGGGCCCCACATGTGCAAGAATATTTGTGGCAGCCCTTTTTGTAGTGGCAAGAAACTGGAAATTGAAAGGATGCCCATCAATTGGAGAATGGCTGAATAAATTATGGTATATGAATGTTATGGAATATTATTGCTCTGTAAGAAACGACCAGCAGGACGATTTCAGAGAGGCCTGGAGAGATTTGCATGAACTGATGCTGAGTGAAACGAGCAGAACCAGGAGATCATTATACACAGCAACAAAAGTATTACATGATGATCAATTCTGATGGACATGGCTCTCTGCAACAAAGAATTGTCTCAAACCAGTTCCAATTGTTCACTGAAGAAAACCATATACATCCAGAGAGTGGGATATGAAATGTGGACCACAACGTAACATTTTCATGATCTCTATTGATATTTGCTTGCATTGTGTTGCCTTTCTCTGATTTTCTTTTTTTCTTTTGTAGATAGGATTTTTCTTGCATAACTTGTCAAGTATTTCAACATTATTAACATGTAGTGGACTTCCTGCCATCTAGGGGAGAGGAGGGGACTGGGGGTAAAATTTGTAATGGAAAGCTTTGTAAAGATCAATGCTGGGGAACTACCCATACATATGTTATACAAATAAAAAGCTTTAATAAAAAATATGGAAAAAAATAAATAAAATAAAATAAACATATGCATGGATTATTTTTCAACATTGACCCTTGCAAAACCTTGTGTTCCAGTTTCCCCCCTTTCCTTTTATCCCCTCCCCTAGTAATCCTATATATGTTAAACGTGGTAAAATATTTGTTAAAACCAATAAATACATACATATTTATACAATTATCTTGCTGCACAAGAAAAATCAGATGAAAAAGAAAAAATAAGAAAAAATAAAATGCAAGCAAGCAACAAAAATAGTGAAAATGCTATGTTGTGACCCACACTCAGTCCCCTAGTCCTCTCTCTGGGTGCATTTGGAGCTCTTCATCACAAAATCACTGGCATTGGCCTGAATCATCTCATTGTTGCAAAGAATCACGCTCATCAGAATTGATCATCATATAGTCTTGTTGATCGGGTACAATGGGTACAATGATCTCCTGGTTCTGTTCATTTCACTTAATATCAGTTCCTGTAAATCTCTCCAGGCCTCTCTGAAATCATCCTGCTGGTCGTTTCTTACAGAACAATAATATTCCATACCATTCATATACCATAATTTATTTAGTCATTCTCCAATTGATGGGCATCCATTCAATTTCCGGTTTCTTGTCACTACAAAAAAGTACTGCCACAAACATTTCTGCACTTATGGCTCCCTTTCCCTCCTTTAAGATAACTTTGGGTTATAAACCCAGTAGAGTAGCAATGGTTTCTGACACAAATCGTTGCTAACATTGCTACCTCATCAACTACCCCCTCAAGACATTCTCACTTCCCTTAAAATGAAAACAAAAACAAAATAAAAGCACAAATGTTGAGACAAGTAAAGAACCCAGTCCTGTATTCAAAATGCCAAAACATTGACCTTTCTTCTCACCACACAGTATTTACTCTTACCAAATATCATTGTTGAATGAGTCAAAAAGATTTATCACAAAGCAAAGAAAAAATATTAAAAGAAACTAGATCACAACTAATTAAGGTCTTTTTAAAGATGGCTCAATTTGGCTATTCAGTCATTCAAAAAAGTCTTCTAACCACAAGATTGGCAAACAGGAACCAGGTATAGAATAGTCTCTAAATGGTATTTCCACTTCACATCATTATAAATCACAGTAGACTTTCCACATGGGGAAAGGCTAAGGAGGCACTCTGTACATTCACCAAATCTCTCTTACACAGATGTGCTTAATTTATTGATTTATTCTTATTTTCTTTTGTTGGTAAAAGTGTTAAAAGGAATAAATATTCCCTTAAGGACTGCTTTGTCTGCTTCTCTAAATTCTTGCTATATTATGTCTCATTGTCATTTTCTTTAATTATATTATACCTTTATACCTTTATTATACCTTTTGTTCTATTGTTCTATTGTGTTTGTACCTTTTGTTCTATTGTTCGTTCTTTGACCCACATATTATTTAATTTTAAACTGTTTAGTCGTAAGTTTGAAACTTTTCTTCATCTGCATTTCATTTATTATAATTTTTACTGAATTTTGGTCAGTAAAGGATGAGTTTAAAATATATTTATCTGTTTATGATATTTTATTGCCCTGATAAATGGACATGTAAAGCTAAGAAATTTATACAGGACTTTCTATGTCTATTTAATAATCTCTAGAAATCTCTCATTAAACTTCTTTTAAAAAATCTATTATGATTTTTAACTTCTTTCTTATTTAAATTTTGGTTAGATTTGCCTAGATGTAAGGATTCTGACTACTAAGTTTTATTGTCCATTATTTCAGTAATATAATTAGTTTTTCCATTAAGTAGATATTCATGCTATGCAATTTGAGGCATATGTTAATTACTCATATTATTTCATTATTTATGGTATCATTCACATAATATAGCTTCTGACCAAGTCTGGCTTAACCATATGTATTTTTATATTAGCTTTTGTCTGTAATTATAATTGCTACTCATATTTTTTAAAAAATTCACTTGAAGTATAATGATATTATTCTAGGAACTCATTTCAATTTTATATTATATTTCATACCATTTTTAGGCTCTTGTAAAGCAACATGTTTTAGATTTTGCTTTCTAATTCATTTTTCTTCATGTCTACATTTTGTTGGCAAATTTATCTCTTTCGTATAAATTGTTTCTGATTGTTAATTATCTATTTCTCTCCATCATATTCTCTTATACCTTTTCTTCTCTTTTCTTTCTTCCCTTCTCTATATAAAGAAGAGAAAATGGAAAAAATATAGAATCTTATTAACATAAGTAATTTTTAGTTTCAAAGCCCTTCCACTTTTCTTTTCTTTTCTCTTTTGTTCCCAAATCTATTTAATAAGTAGCAAAATATTTTTTCTTACTTTAGAAAATTTCTTTGTGAGCTAATAAGGTAGCAACTTGGGCAGAATTTAGAGGCTTGATTTAAAATAGCCATGCTTAATGAAAACATAAATTCTATCTTATTAGGAAATTGAAATCTGAATTAATCCTTCTTTCCTTTAGGAAAGGTTATATTTTTTTAAACTGTAGCTAAGGAAAAAAAGTTGATTCATTTCCCATTGCCGAACTTTTTTAAAAAAAAGGAATAAACTGATCATCACAGAAGAAAATTTACTAAATATTAAGGAGAGGGAAGTATAGAAGAGAATGCTGATCCTGATGTAGTACCAAAGTACCTGATGTAGTCTCAAAGTATCATTTCAGACAAATATATTTCACAACCCACCAGCTATTCACAGAAACAGACAAGCAACTCACTGTCATAATGATTTAAAGGAGATCTGGGAAAATCATACCTTCCTCTATGAGTACAGGTTGGTATATTCTTTGAAATATAGTACTGAAGAATTGCATCTGAGAAGTTCAATTACTTTCCAGGCTCACACCATCAGTGTGCATCAGAAATAGGATTTCAACTCAGGTCTTCCTCGTTCCAAAATCATATCTCTGGTTATTATCTCTCTGTTCAAGATATATTTTAATGAAGATATGTTTTCCCACCCTTGGGAATATATATTGTTTTTCAAAATAAAGTATTTTTGCTTTTAAGCCTTTTTAAAAAACTTACCATATTCCAAGATTTCCTCTTATCATAAGTACAACCTAGTCTTGAATGATCCTGACTATATTTCTTGGTACTTGAATTGTTTCTTTCTGTCTGCTTTTCACACTTTTTCTTTAAGTTGGAAGCCCTAAATTGTGGTTATGATATTCCTGAGTGTAGTTTGTATTGATTTCAGAAAATGAAAAATAAATTTTCTACTTTAATTTTTCCCTTTAAATTATAATTTTAACTTTAACGAACTATACAATAATGAACTATATAATTTCTTGAAATATAGTGTCCAGAGTTTTGTTTTGTTTTGTTTTGTTTTTGTTTGAGTTTTTTGTCACAATTTTTAGGAAGTCTAATGATTCTTAAATTATCTCTTCTATACTTGTTTTCCGGTTCAATTGTTTCTGATAACAGATGCCTTATAGTCTCTTCTATTTTTTCTTATTGTCTTATGGAGTTCTTGAGTTCTGATTGCTCCATTCTCTTTTTCAAATAGTCTACTTACTTAGGTAATGTTTTCCATTTTCTCCTTTAAACTATTTAGTCTCCCTTTTTCTAGTCTAGAGCTCTTATTTCAATTCTAATTATATTTTTAAATGTCTTTCTCCATTCTTTCAGTCCCAGTACCCAAGATTTGCTTTCCCTTCTGTTGTCCTTTCTATGTTTTTTAAAGTCTCTTCTAGATTTTCTCCCTTCAGCTTGAGTAAATACATTGCACTTCTTCATTTTGTTCTACAAATTTTATTTACTCCTATTTTAAACCTCATTTCTTGGATTGGGATTTTGTGTCAAAGCCAGACTTCAGAGCCTCCAGCATTCTAGGATGACTTTAGTAGGTCTTGTTTGACCCATTCCCCTCTCCATCCTTATACAATTCTTGCTGCTTTTCTCTAAGAGATAGCAAAATTCAGTCTTTGAATTTTGCATCCATCTCCTCATGATCATTTTGGGTACTAGTTTTACCCCATTTCTGTAGTATTTTTTTAAAAAAGAAATTTAGATCAAGAATTGATTATATTCTGTGCTGTGATAAGGATAGGTTTCATTTGTCTTTGGAGATTACACAGATCTCAGGTCTCCTGCAAGACTCCCTAGCATGAGTGTTAAAGTTCTGGGCTGACCCCTGTCTCATGCTTTAATTCCCAGGGCCCCAAGAAGTTCACAGTCTTATTGCCATAACTAGATATCTACAAAAGCTAGCTCTGTCCCCTGTGTTGTTTGTTTGGTTGTTTCCCCCCCTCCCCCAACATTCAATGATCTAGATGATTTCCCACCTCAATTACCATATGGACTTAAAATCCTTCTAGAGCAACCTCATTAAAAATTTCTGTGGCTTCAGGACAATTTACCAGAGCTGATACTGACTTTCTTGTGATGTCCTACCTTCCCAGAGTTCAAAAGATTCAAGTTCATTTACTACATTTTTCTGGCTTCTTTGACCCAAACTCTTTCCCAATGCTAAAAGAGGCTTTAGACCCATTTACTGGAAAATGCATTGACTTTTCTGGTGTGACCTCTCTCCTATCTTCCATAAATTTCTGGACCTCTTTTGCACAGCTCTGAAGTCTATGGAAAAACTTATTTCTGTTTATGTTTAGTTTTCTTTATATTGCTTTGCCTCATGTTCTTTTCAGATAACTTCTGAGGTGTCTAGGAGAAAGATAGGCTCCTCTTTAATCTTTCAAATCCTTTAAAATGTTGAAAAGTTCTTATTGAGACAATGTAAAAAATTAACGGGAATCTATTTTATCTTCTTTCTGCTACCAATCTTATTTAAAAAAAAAGAAATCCCCTGGTTGGGGAAGGGAAGTGCATACTGATCAAAACAAATTCCCTTGTTGTTTTTATGATTGAGGCCAGTTCCAATGATCTTGTGATGAAGAGAGCTATCTACCCCCAGGGAGAGGGCTGTGGGAATTGAGTGTGGATCACAACATAGCATTTTTACTCTTTCTGTTGTTGTTTGCTTGCATTTTGTTTTCTTTCTCATTTTTTCCTTTTTGATATAATTTTTCTTGTGCATCAAGAGAATTGTATAAATATGTACACATATATTGGATTCAACATATATTTTTCACATGTTTAACATATATTGGATTATTTACCACCTAGGAGAAGGAGTGGGGAGGAAGGGGGAAAATTTGGAACCCAAGGTTTTGTAAGGATCAATGTTGAAAAATTATCCATGCATATGTTTTGAAAATAAAAAAACTTTAATAAAAATGTATCTCTTATTTTTCATTATGGGACCATTACATCTTTTTAGGAGGTATATTCGGCTTCAAAACAACATGTCTCATCATCAATATTCTTGAGTTATAAATGTTCACCACATTAATCAGAGGTCTTAAAGCTTCCAAAGCTGTTTTTACATTATTATAATCATTGCATAAATTGTTCTCTTGGTTTTGCTCATTTCGTTTTTGTCAGGACTTTATAAAAATCCTTGAAATTATTCACTTGTGGTCCCGCATATGCAAGAATGTTTGTAGCAGTCCTTTTTGTAGTGGCTAGAAACTGGAAACTGAATGGATGCCCATCAATTGGAGAATTGCTGAACAAATTATGGTATATGAATGTCATGGAATATTTTGCTCTGTAAGAAACGACCAGCAGGACGATTTCAGAGAGGCCTGGAGAGACTTACATGAACTGATGCTGAACGAAATGAGCAGAACCAGGAGATCATTATACACGGCAACAAAACTATATGATGATCAATTCTGATGGACATGGCTCTCTTCAACAATGAAATGTTTCAAACCACTTCCAATTGTTCACTGAAGAAAGCCATATACACCCAGAGAGAGGGATGTGAAATGTGGACCACAACATAACATCTTCATGTTCTCGATTGATGTTTGCTTACATTGTGTTTCCTTTATCTGATATGTCTTTCTTGTAGGTACGATTTTTCTTGCACAACAATGATAAGTGTGGAAATATGTATACATATATTCGATTTGTCAAGTATTTTTAACATAATTAACATGTAGTGGATATCCTGCCATCTAGGGGAGGGGTGGGGAGTAGGAAGGAAAAACTTGTAACAGAAAGCTTTGTAAGGGTTAATGTTGAATTACCCATACATATGTTTTGCAAATAAAATAAAATTTAAAAAAAAAGAAATTATTCACTTGTATACTATGGATAGAACTGCTTGTTTCATTCTGCATCAATTTGAATGAGTGTTTGAAGTAGTCTAGTTCCTCATTTTTTTTTTTTATGGCACAATAATACTCTATCACATTTTAACTCCCCAGTTAACGAAAACCTCCTTAGTTTCTAGGTACTACAGTTCATTTTTTTTTTTGCATTAAAAAACCAGCTATAAATATTTTTGTGCAAATAGGGTCTTTTTCTCTTTCACTGATCTATTTGGGGTAAAAGCCTAACAGTGGTACAGTTTAATGAAAGGGTATACACTGTTTAATAATTATTGGTGTAAATCCAAATAGTATCTATTTGTGGGTCTATCAAATGTTTTCCACAGCTCCTCCAACATATGCAATATTACTTTCCTTTTTTTTTGGTTATACTGACAAACTGAGTATGAGGTAAAACAGCACAATTACTGTCATATGAATTTCTCTAATTAGTAGTTATTTTGGAACATTTTTGGATACAACTATAAATTGCCTGGGTTTTCTTTTCTTTTCTTTTTTTTAATAGCTTTTCATTTTTCCAAATACATGCAAAGGGAGTTTTCAATATAACCTTTGTAAATCTTGTGTTCCAAATTTTTCTCTCTCCTTCCCCACCTTTCCTCCTCCTCCCTTAGACAGCAAACATTACAATATAGGTTAAATATGTGCAATTCTCCTAAATGTATTTCCATATTTGTCATGCTGTGCAAGAAAAATCAGATTAAATGGGGGAAAAACACAAAAAAGAAAAAAAAAGCAAGCAAGCAAGCAAGCAAACAACAATAAAATCAGATCAAAAGAGAGAAAAAGGAAAAAAAAACAAGCAAACAAACAGCAACAAAAAAGGTGAAAATACAATACTTTGATCCACATTCAGTCCCCACAATTCTCTCTCTGGTTGCAAATGTCTCTTTCCATTACAATTCTCCCTGAAATGCCTTAAATCATCTCATTGTTGAAAAGAATAAAGTGTGTCACAGTTGATCATCAAATAATCTTGCTGTCGCAGCCTACAATATTCTCTTGGTTCTGGCCACTTCACTCAGCATCAGTTAATGTAAGTCTTCCCAGGCTTTTCTGAAATCAGCCTTCTTGTTGTTTCTTACAGAACAATAATATTCCATTGCATTCATATAACATAATTTATTCAACCATTCTCCAACTGATGGGCATTCATTCAGTATACAGTTTCTTGCCACTACAAAAAAAAAAGCTGCTATAAACATGGGTCCTTTTCCCTTTTTTATGATCTCTTTGGAAAACAAACCCAATAGACAGTGTTGGATCAAAAGATATGCGCAGTTTTATAGCCCATTGGGGATAATTTCAAATTGCTCTCCAGAATGGCTGGTCAGTTTACAACTCCACCAACAATATGTTAATGTCTCACTTTACCCATATTCCCTCCAAAATTTATCTTAATATTTTACTGTCTTCTTAGTCAATCTGAAAGGTGTAAAGTGGTATTGAGTTCCTTTTCTTGATAACTGTCTTCTCATGTTTTTAGTTTATTTATCTGGGGAATGGATCTTATTCTTATCAACTTGAATCAATTGCCTATACATCTAACATATATATATATGTGCATAATATATATAATACATTATAACTATATCTTAGAAATCAAACTTTTATCAGAGAAAAAAGTTACTGAAAAAGTTATTCCCAGTTAATTTTATGTAATCGAAATGATCCATTTTGTCTTCTGTGATATTTTTGTCTCTTGTTTGGTCATGAACTTTTCTTCTATCCATAAATCTGATTGGTATTTTCCCCATATTTGTTTAATTTATTTATGATGTGAATTATAGTATCTGGTTCTTATATCCATTTAGAGATTATTTTGTATAAGTTAAATTACTTGTTCAATGCCACACCAACTAACTAAGAAAGGAATTAATTTATAGAACTAGAAAAAAGTAACAAAATTCCTATGGAGACAAAAAAGGTAAAAAAAAAATACTAAGGGAAATAATGGAGGAAAAGTGGGAATGAAAAAGTGCCAGATCTCAAGCTGTAATACAAAGCAGCAATTCTCAAATCAAGTTAATACTGGTTAAAATTAAAGATAAATCAGCAGAATATATTAAGTACACAATATATAAAAGCAAACAAATCTCTTACCCCAGAGTTTAATAAATACAAATACTACAATTACTAGGATAAGAACTCACTTTTGGGGCAAAAACAATTGAAAAAATTGAACAAAAATATGGAAGAAAATATTTTTACAAAGATAATTTTGTCTTTATTGAGCATCTTCAAAGGATACATGATACAAAATTGGGCCCAAGTTCATTTAGCATTAGTGGATTTATTCTCCATGGGACTTCATGTCTTCTCTGCTCTGCTGTTTTAAAATCTTGTTTTGGGTTTTTTCCCCAGATCTTTCCCTCATTCAGGCTTGTTTAGAAGAAAATAATAAAAGACAAATAATTCATTAGCTGATCAAGAGATATTGATCTTTAAAAGAATTAGTCTTTCTATTTCCAGTATCAAATGTCAACTCAATCTACAAAACATTGACAGAGCACCAAGGATTCTATCATAAAATGAATGTGACTTAGATAACTTTCCTAGGTTCATAGAAAATATTTCTGTAACATATAACTTGACCAAAGTTAAATAACCTGTTAGCCAATGTTAAAACACTATAAATGGAACCTTCCTGCTCAGTGGAAGTGGAATAAAAAATTGCATAATTCTGATCTAAAATCAAATATATAACTTTTTTTTACCATGTATGGTAAACATGGGATAAATATAAATTGCGTAATTGAGTATTTACATTTGTCTTATGGATTGATTAAGTATCATGTCATAAATAACTCGTGACTGAGTATAATTTGGTTGCCAAACCACGTGGGCAAACCTCTGATGCATTCTTTCCCCATGAATGAATAATTTAGCATCCACACTATATTCATTCATGGCATCTCTAGTTTTGGAAGGGTTCTATGGGGGAAAGAATCCCAGATTGGTACAGATGGAAAGAAGAAAAGGAACCACTTATTCCTCTGTTTTTCCACCACATGCCATAACCAAACCTTGGCTTCTCTCTCTTGCTTACACACAGCTTACTAGCTGTGTGACCCTGGATAAGTCAATTAACTCTGTTTGCCTCAATTTCTCATTTGTTTACCAAAGAAAACTACAAATGAGGTCATGAAGAATCAGACATGACTAAAATGATAGATCACAAATGTGCATTTGATTTTTTAAGTGCTTTAGGTCTATTCTGATTCTTAGTCATAAGGAAAAGAGTAAAGTAAATCTAGTTTGAGGATTATTCAAATACTCATCCCCTGACTTTTCTTTCCTATTTTGTTTTTTTTTCTCTTAATCTAAGACCTTAAACAGCACTTATATTTAAAATTGGACAGGAAAAAGTATGAGTGAAAAACAAAAGCTGCCATTAAAATGATTTACTTATGGTTCTGTGAAAAGTTTGGTAGGATAAAAATTTTAAAGTTTGTACAAAGATGATTACTTTAAATCATCTATGGATTCCATTTGTTTCATATTAACTAAGATAAGTGGGAGATGGTAATAACCCATCAGTGACACAAGACCCAAGATGCTTTGAATCTTCAGAGCATTATTGTCTCCTTATAGTAGTTCAAAAGAGGCACAGAGACTGTAAGTAACAACATAGGAATTCTGTGGTCTGGTATTCTAGTCATGAAAGCACATAATCTCATATCAAGATCATTGTGGGAAATTTTAGAAAAGTAGGAACCCACAGGAAACCCTGAATAAAAACAAATCCTTGAATGTTATTGTTGTTAGAGCCAGAAAAGGTGTGTTTATGATATGTTTATATAGTTGGAATGCATGTTTCTAGATGTTTTATAGAGTTTCAAAGTATTTTAAAATATTTTTAAATGTAATTGATACTCCATGTGAAATGTTTTTAAGGAGATTAATTAAAATATGGATATCATAAAATATGATTTTGAAAATCAGGCTACACAATAGTAAAAAGTGAAAATGCATCATGCATTATTTCAAATCTTATAGGAACACAACTAGATTCTATGCTTCCTGGGGGCAGGAACTGTCTTTTGTGTCCCTAATACTTAGCACAGTGCCTTATGTATAATAGTTAATAGATTTTTAGGGATTGATTGATAATAATTTGTCCCAAAGAGATTTCTTTTTTTCCAGACCTGTGGTTCCATCAGAGTGAGTATTCATCCCAAAGCAGGTCAGTAATGCATCTGTAATTTATTGCTTTAGTGAATTGAACCACTAAAAAGTTAAATGATTTGATCATGGTCATACAATCAGCATGTATCAGAGGAGGAATTTAAATCACTATATTCCTAATTTCACAGTCAGCTTTTTAATCACTTCACAATCAATGTCATCTCTTTCAAAATTATGAGCCACAAAATGTACTTTTATACATAAAAGGAACAGAGTTAAGATCTCATAATAATTTTGCTTAAATTAAGGTTTACAAAATGCAGTATAATTTTATAATAAAATTAAGAGAAAAGCTGTTGTTTAGTCATTTCAGTCGTCTCCAACTCTCTGTGATCCTATTTTGTGGTTTCCTTGGAAGAGATATTGAAATAGTTTGCCATTTCCTTCTCCATCTCATTTTACAGATGAAGAAACTGGGGCAAACAGCATTATGTGACTTACTCTGGATCAAACAACTGGTAAGTGTCTAAGACAAGAGTTGAGTCTTCCTAACTTCAGATCAGGTACTCTATTCATTGCACCACCAAAATTAAAAGAAATAGACTTTGTGTACCCATTGCTCTGTGCCTTAGTTATGAAAGAATTGCTAATAGTAAAGAATTAAACAGGAAATAAGCAGTGATATTCTGCAATGGACAATTTCTTCATCACTGGCAATTGACTAAAAGATATAGCAGATACAAGATCTTATTTTGCAAAACAAAATTTGATTATGAAAAAGGTATTTGATTTGATAGTGCAAAGTGCTACCCCCAAAGTTCTCGTCCAACAAAATGTCTCTATTTCATGCATCAAAATCATTCAACCTTCCTTGAAAGAAAAGAAATAACTCTCTTCAATAACCTTCTGATCATAACCTTAAAGGGAAGCATAAAACAGAGAGGTGCACACTCACCAAAGATATTTGACATTGTGTTGGAGGAGGAGATCATCACTTAATTCAAGTTAAGGAGAAATTCTGAATGAGTGGTGATTGCTCTTTGAAGGTCCTGCTTGTAGATGGTCCAACTGAAATCTGTAATCTCAAAAGAATTTGACTGGATAAAGCACTCAAGAAAGATCAAGCAGATAAAAAAATATATATTTCTCCGGGTATATTATGCAGTCACATGGACAGCATATGTTGCCTGAACATTAATATGTATCTAGGACAAAAAATGTAAGTGAACTATTAGCTGAGTGCAGAATTTAACAGAGGGAAGAAAGCAAGCTGGATTTCCATTAAGAAATTGTAAAGGTCCTTTAAAAACCCTTATTTACCTCACAGAAGCAAACCTCCACTTTTCAATATGAATGTTCTACCATGGTTGATATATAGTTGAGAGTCATGGAGAACAATAACTGAAGAATAGAAAATCAATATCACACAGAAGGCAATGGAGAGGTGCATGATGAATGTAAACAGGCTATATAACATGTGGCCATTGAGGAAATTTAAAGAAGCATGGGAGTAAAAGATGTTATCAGAAAAATTATGCCAGAAAAAGAATGTAGGATGATAGCCATGGTGAAGGATGATATGTGCATCCCTTAAGAATATCTTGATGACATGAGGCATAAATGAGGTAGATTGCTAGTACATTGGATAGACCATCAATGGTGAACCTATAGGAAGACATAGAGAAGGATGCACAGGATGGGTAGATATGGATGAATTGTATTCTATATCATCAGAGGGAACATTCAAATCAATGAGATCAGAGATTTAATAGAATATTTGGGAAAAACATGTCTGGGAATCAAAAGGGCACATATCTAACTAGAATTCCTAGAAAGGTTAAATATTTTTTTAAGAAAGAGCTAAAATGATTTTAAAAACCAAGTGAGAATGAAATAGAAAAATAGGGAGAGAAACGAGATTTGCAAAAAAAAAAAGAAATTAAAAGAAAATTAACAGGTTGGAACAAAAGGTATAAATCTTTCTTAAGAGAAAGATATTTCCTATTGTCAGCAAAGGAACCTAGGTGATGCAGTGAATAGAGTGCCCACCCTATCCATGGGAGAACTGAGTTCAAATGTGAACTGAGAAACTTACTAATTGTATAATCCTAGACAAGTCACTTAAGCCTGTTTGCCTTATTTATAAAAATGACTTGGAGAAGGAAATGACAATATCTTTGCCAAGAAAAACTCAAAAGGGGTTATGAAGAGTCAGACAAGACTGAAAATGACTAAACAAGAGTAATAGCAATAGTTTGCAAACAAGACTAAAATATCTTATCATTTCCAGAGACAGCTGTCAATCATTACATTTAAAGGAGCAATATCCAGAGTAGGTGGCTAGGCAGTGACTAGACAGTAAGGAAGACCTAGATTCAAATTCTGCTTTCATCTCTTATTAGCTATGTGGCTATGGGCAAGTTTTTTGTGTGGTTTTTTTTTGTTTTGGGGGTTTTTTTTGGTAAAATGTCTCTAAGCTTCATTTCCTCCAGGAATAGAAGTAACACCACACATCTCTGTCTTAAGGGGGAAGTTCTATAGTTTATTTCAAATAAGATATGTAAAGACCTAGCTAAGTGGCTAGATAGAGTCCTGGGCTTAGAGCCAAGAAGACCTGAATTCAAATTTGGCCTCAGATATTTATTAGCTATATGATCTTGGGAAAGTCACTTAACCCTGTTTGCCTAGTTCCTCATCTATAAAATGAGCTGAAGAAGGAAATGGCAAAATATTACAATTTTTTATTAAATCTTTTTATTTGCAAAACATATGTATGGGTAATTCTTCAACAATTACCCTTACAAAGCTTTCTGTTACAAATTCCCCCCCCCAAGTCCCCACCCTTCCCCTAGATGGCAGGAAATCCACTACAAGTTAATTATGTTAAAATACTTGACAAATCGAATATGTGTATGCATATTTCCACACTTATCTTGCTGTACAAGAAAAAAAATCTGAGAAAGGAAACACAATGCTAGCAAACATCAATAGAGAGCATGAAAATGTTATGTTGTGGTCCACATCTCATATTCCTCTCTCTGAGTGTATATGGCTTTCTTCATCACTGAACAACTGGAACTGGTTTGAAACATTTCATTGTTGAAGAGAGCCATGTTCATCAGAATTGATCATCATATAGTCTTGCTGTTGCCGTGAATAATGATCTCCTGGTTCTGCTCGTTTCACTCAGCATCAGTTCATGCAAGTCTCTCCAGGCCTCTCTGAAATCATGCTGCTGGTCATTTCTTACAGAACAATAATATTCCATAATATTCATATACCATAATTTATTCAGCCACTCTCCAATTGATGGGCATCCATTCAGTTTCCAGTTTCTAGCCACTACAAAAAGGGCTGCCACAAACATTCTTGCACATGTGGGGCCCTTTCCCTCCTTTAAGATCTCTTTGGGATATAGGCCCAATAGAAACACTGCTGGGCCAAAGGGTATGCAGTTTGACAATTCTTTGAGCATAGCTCCAAATTGCTCTCCAGAATGTTTGGATCCATTTACAATTCTACCAACAATGTATTAGTGTCCCAGTTTTCCCACATCCCCTCCAACATTCATCGTTATCTTTTCCTGTCATTTTAGCCAATCTGACAGGTGTGTAGTGGTACCTCAGGGTTGTCTTAATTTGTATTTCTCTGATCAATAGTGATTTGGAGCAACTTTTCATATGACTAGAAATGGTTTTAATTTCATCAACTGAAAATTGCCTGTTCATATCCTTTGATCATTTATCGATTGGAGAGTAACTTGAATTCTTATAAATATGAGACAATTCTCTATAAATTTTAGAAATGAGGACTTTATCAGAACCATTAAATGTAAAGATGATTTCCCAATTTATTGCTTCCCTCCTAATCTTGTCTGCATTAGTTTTTGTTTGTACAAAAACTTTTTAATTTAATATAATCAAAATTATCTATCTGGTGTTCAATTAAGAGTTCCAGTTCTTCTTTGGACATAAATTTATTCCATCTCCACAGGTCTGAGAAGTAAATTTTCCTATGTTCCTCTAATTTGCTTATAATATCATTCTTTATATCTAAGTCATGAACCTATTTAGATCTTATCTTGGTATGTAGTGTTAGGTGTGGGTCAAGCCCTAGTTTCTTCCACACTAGTTTCCAATTTTCCCAGCAGTTTTTGTTGAATAGTGAGTACTTATCCCAGAAGCTGGGGTCTTTGGGTTTATCAAACACTAAATTGCTATAGTTATTGCCTAGTTTGTTCTGTGATCCTATCCTATGCCACTGATCAACGACTCTATTTCTTAGCTAGTACCAAATGGTTTTGATGACCGCTGCTTTATAATATAGTTTTAGATCTGGTACAGCAAGGCCACCTTCATTGGCCTTTTTAAAAAATTATTATTAATTCCCTTGAAATTCTTGACCTTTTGTTCTTCCAAATGAACTTTGCTACTATTTTTTTTTCTAAATCTGTAAAATAATTTCTTGGGAGTTTGATTGGTATGGCACTAAATAAGTAAATTAGTTTGGATAGTATTGTCATTTTTATTATATTCGCTCAGCCTACCCATGAGAACTTGTTTTTCCAATTGACTAGGTCTGACTTTATTTGTGTGGAAAGTGTTTTGTTCGTATCGTTCCTGATTTTTCCTTGGTAGATAGATTCCCAAATATTTTTTCCTATCATCTGTTATTTGGAATGGAATTTCTATTTGTATCTCTTGCTGCTGAACTTTGATGGTAATATATAAAAAGGCTTATGATTTCTGTGGATTTATTTTGTATCCTGCAACTTTGCTAAAGTTGTGAATTGTTTCTAGTAATTTTTTAGTCACGTCTCTAGGGTTCTCTAAGTATACCATCATATCATCCGCAAAGAGTGATAATTTGGTTTCCTCATTACCTACTCTAATTCCTTTAATCTCTTTTTCTTCTCTTATTGCCAAAGCTAACATTTCTAATACAATATTAAATAGTAATGGTGACAGTGGGCAGCCTTGTTTCACTCCTGATCTTATTGGGAATGGCTCTAATTTGTCTCCATTACATATGATGCTTACTGATGGTTTTAAGTAGATGCTACTAATCATTTTAAGGAAAAGCCCATTTATTCCTATACTCTCTAGAGTTTTTAATAGGAAAGGGTGTTGGATTTTATCAAATGCTTTTTCTGCATCTATTGAAATAATCATATGTTTTTTGTTAGTTTGGCTATTAATATAATAGATTATGCTGATAGTTTTCCTAATATTGAACCAGCCCTGCATCCCTGGTATAAATCCTACTTGGTCATAGTGTACTATCCTGGGGATGACTTTCTGTAATCTCATCGCTAATATCTTATCTAAAATTTTTGCATCAATATTCATTAGGGAAATTGGTCTATAGTTTTCCTTCTCTGTTTTCACTCTACCTGGTTTAGCTATCAGCACCATATCGGTATCATAGAAGGAATTTGGTAGAACACCTTCTGTCCTTATTCTTTCAAATAGTTTATATAGTATTGGAATTAATTGTTCTTTGAATGTTTGGTAGAATTCACATGTAAATCCATCTGGCCCTGGAGATTTTTTCTTAGGGAGTTGGTTAATAGCTTGTTCTATTTCTTTTTCTAAAATGGGGCAATTTAAATAATTTATTTCCTCTTCTGTTAACCTGGGCAGTCTATATTTTTGTAGATATTCTTCCATATCATTTAGATTATCAAATTTATTGGCATAAAGTTGGGCAAAGTAACTCCTAATTATTGCTCTAATTTCCTCTTCATTGGAGAAAAGTTCTCCTTTATCATTTTTGAGACTACAATTTGATTTTCCTCTTTCCTTTTTCTAATTGAATTAACTAAAGGCTTATCTATTTTGTTGGGTTTTTTTTTCATAAAACCAACTCTTAGTTTTATTTATTAACTCAATAGTTTTCTTATTTTTAATTTTATTAATCTCCCCTTTTATTTTCAGAATTTCCAATTTGGTATTTAATTGAGAGTTTTTAATTTATTTTTTTCTAAATTTTTTAATAGTAAGCCCAATTCATTGATCTTCTCTTTCTCTATTTTATGCAAATAAGCATCTAGAGATATAAATTTACCCCCTTATAACCGCTTTGGCCATATCCCACAAATTTTGGTATGTTGTCTCATTATTGTCATTCTCCTGGATGAAATTATTGATTGTGTCTATGATTTGCTCTTTCACCCATTCATTCTTTAGGATTAGATTATTTAATTTCCAATTAACTTTTGGTCTATTTTCTCCTGGTCTTATATTGCATGTGATTTTTATTGCATCATGATCTGAAAAAGATGCATTTACTATTTCTGCCTTTCTGCATTTGATTTGGAGGGTTTTATGCCCTAACACTCTCTTTCCTTTCCCCTTTCTCCCTCTCCCTCTCCCCCTCCCCAGTATTTTGCTTTTGATGACCACTTCCCCAAACAGTCCTCCCCCCTTTTGGAGCCCCTCCCCCTCTTCTACTCCTTTCCCCTGATTCTTCTATTTTCCCTTCTATTAGTCTATCCCTTTCTTTTCCTCCTTCCCCTCCCACTTCCCTATAAGGAAGGACAAGTTTCTCTGTGAAACCAAATGTGTCTGATATACTCTTTTAGAGCCCAATATGATGAAAGTAAGATTTACACAATGCTCATCTCCCTCCCTTCTTTCCCTCAATTATATTAGGTTTTCTTTGCCTCTTCATGAGATTTTACTTTATTTTACCTCTTTTTTTAACCTTATTTTACCACCTTTTTCCTCTTTTCCCCAGTATGATAGCCTTTCCATCTCTAGCTTTTTTTTCATATTATCAAAGTAATATAAAATTGTACCCCCATTCTTTAAATATACCCATAGTAGAAATATAGTTCTCAAGAGTTCTTTCCTTTTTACCTTTTTATGTTTCTCTTGAATTCTGTATTTGAAAGATTAAGCCTCTGAACTGATTTTTTAACACAAATATTTGGATTACAAAACATTCATTGCAGAAAGTACCTTTAAAGAGCTTCAGAGCAGATCTGTTTCAGTTGGGCAAGGGACCGGGCGGCTTGCTGGGCATCCAGGAGACAGGGCAGGAAACTGGGCAGAACTCAGTGTGGCAGAGTCTAAACACCTGGGGAGTCTATCTGAGGCTCTCAGGATACTCTGCCCTGATTCTGGACAGGTGCTTTCGCAGATCTGCCTTTGATAAAAGATTGTAATCCTATGCAAATGCAGGGACCTAGCTCTGACTGCCCAGACCTGCTATGGAGTTCTTCAAAGATATTTTCTGCAAGGAATGTTTTGTAGTCCAAATATTTGTGTTAAAAATCAGTTCAGAGGCCTAATCTTCTGTTGGTTTGAGAGAAGGTCAGAGGAGGACACAGAGAGTCATGTCTTCACTCCGCCATCTTGGCTCTGCCCCATCTGATCATATTACAATATTTTTGCAAAGAAAATTCCAAAAGGGGGTCACAAAGAGTCAGACAAGACTGAAAATACTAACAACAAGGTATAGAACCAAGAAAACCATGCAGTACTATAAAATCATATTGCTATTAAACTGGGTTTATTTTATTGTCCCTTGTTTATGATAATGATAGTATAGCTTACCTCCAAAGTGTGCTAAGAAGGAGGTGAGAATGCTAATAAGTTTCCTAGAGAATATGCCTTTGACATTATGTACACAAAGATGGCCTTAGTCGCTACAACCTTACATGCAGAACTTGGAATTTTTTACTTATCTCAACAAGCACTTATTAAACACTCTATGACACATGTTGTGCTAAGCTCTGGGAGACAGAAATTCAAACAAAAATAAGGATAGTTCCCATCTTCAGGAGTGCACATTCAAATGGGTAAGAAAACCTATTAAAGGGAATTAAAAATATTGGACAGAAGGAAAGTAGGAGGGCATGGTGGCAAAATATGTTATTATCCCTATATGACAGTTGAGAAAATTAAGGTAAACAAATTAAATGACTTGCCTAGGTCACACAGTCAGTAAGAATTTGAGGCCAGATTTGAATTCAGGTATTTTCAATTCTAGTCCTAGAGCTCTATTCACTGTACCTACTAGATGTTCTGCTTCTAACTCTCCACACTTTACCACCATGAATTTATCTACCATACAAGGTATTCTCCTAAGTGCTAAATAATGATGCTACCTCATTTGATCCTCACAACAACCCTCAGAGTGAGAAGGCAGATGAGATATGGGTGACAAACTAAGTAGACAGTCTAAATCACAATTGTTGTTTTTTTTTTTACTCTAGACAGAGGCTTCCCAGAATTCCTACTTAAATGACAACTCCTTATATCAATCTTCCTACTGCTATTATTTCTCAGTCATGTACTGTTATTTTGAATTATTGAATGGTTCCCTTTCCTTTTTCCTGGGCTATTGTTCTATCTGTGACATGATCGAAGTAAGAGAAAGCAAATTAAAAGGATTTTAGGCTGAGTAAGTATCCTCATTCCCCTTGGGAAAGGGAACAGTATCTAGAAAAGGGTCCCACACAGTATTCTGTGTTTGAGCTCAAGATCCCTTGAGAAAGCTAATCTTGCTGATCTGCTTCAAAAACTTCAGAGATCTGTATTTACACTCCTTTCTCTGGGGCCAAGTTTCAAAATGCCAGGCTCAAGGATTTGTCTGAAATCATTACTACTTCATCAATTTGTTCGGAGGCATGGAAACCTGAAGTCACGAGTCCCATTATTTCATTCTCTATAATCCATCCTGTTCTCCCTTTGACATTTGCAATGCTAATCAACTTAAAAGTATGTCCCCTTTGAGTCATGTGGTGAACATTAACATGCTGCAAACACCCAGGGTAGAAAGACATTTCATTTTGCCAAATACTTTATGAAATTTTAATTTACAAAGAAAATCAACTGCAGAACATAACAAAAAAGGGGAGCTGACATTCCTTAGTAAGCTCTTGAAACAACACTAAAGTCCCGTGAGTTGAATTTTCTGATGGTCTAAAGCCAAAGGAAGCTAAGAAGGACTGAGCTTGAAGAACACAACTCTATAGGGAAGGACAGGGTTTGGTTAGTTATTAGATGAGTGAATAATTCATTAGTAAAGCTACATAGGATGAATTCTCCAGTACTTTATCGTGATTTCATTTATTTGGGTTATCACTTCAATGATACTACTCAACCCATTTATACCTATACATCTCATATTATTCCCATCCCTGTCCTCCCATAAATTGGTTACAATGGGTTCACTCAATATGCTTTTTTCTATTTTCTGTGGATACCTTCTCCATAGCTAGGTAGTACAGTGGTTCTGGAGTCTGGAAGACTTGGATTTAAATCTGGTCTTAGATACTAATTATGTGACCCAAGACAACTCAATTAACCTCTTTCTGTATCAGTTTCCTAAGCTATACAATTTCTCAAATCTATCTATATAATAAAAGCACCTACTACCTAGCATCAAATGAGATTGTATTTATAAAGTGCTTAACAGATCTCTACAGCAATTCCCACTTAGACCTGTAAATCTGGCCTTGTCGTGGGTCACCTCCACCTCACAAGGGCACCTTGAGGAAAGAGTAAGAAATTAGGGAAATCTCCTCCTTGCTGTAAATTGGAAGAGAAGCAGTTACTGATTTTCTTTATTGATAACTGCTTTTGATAAGTTTTCTTTAAATACATGAACACAGAGAATGCTAGCAAGGTCCAACAGTAAGAACCAAGTGTCTTATTCTAAAATAAAAATGAAGTGTTTTGCTTGTTATTTGTTTTTTTTAAAAAAAGGCTCAATATGAAGTTTCTTTTTGAGGGTAATTTCCTGATTTCAAATGAAATATTATGTTCATTGATTATTTTTTTTTGCTCTCCCATTCACAATTTTACTCTTCCTTTGATATACCAACTTCACAAGTTTTAATGGTCCTTGTTTTGATCATTTTCATAGTGATAATATATGTATTTTTGTATGTAGAGGGAGATAATTTCTTTACACTAATCTCTGATAAGTATTGTATGAAATTATTTTGGAGGATTTCTTGCTGAATAAATGGATATGGCTAAAGGAAAAAAATGCTTAGAGTGCTTAGCACATAATTAGTGTTTAATAAATGCATGTTCCCTTCCTCTTCTCTTTTTTTATTCATTCTTTTTTGTTTGTTTATTAAAACTTTTTATTTACAGAACATATGAGTTCTTTTTCTACACTGACTTTTGCAAAGCTTTCTGTTCCAAATTTTTCCCTCCTTCCTCCCACTCCCTCCCCTAGATTCCAGGTAGTCTAATACATGTTAAATATGTTAAAATATATGATAAATACAATATATGTCTACATACCTATATAGCTGCACACAAAAAAAAAATGGATCTATAAAGAGAAAAAAAAACAACCTAAGAAAGAAAACAAAATGCAAGCAAACATCCACAGAAAGCATTAAAATGCTATGTTTTGGTCCACACTCAGTTCCCACAGGCCTTTCTCTGGATATATATGACTTTCTTCATCATTGAACACTAGGAACTGATTTGAATCACCTCATTGCTGAAGAGAACCATGTCCATCAGAATTGATCATCGTATAGTCTTGTTGCTGTGTATAATGATCTCCTGGTTCGGCTCATTTCACTTAGCATCAGTTCATGTAAGTCTCTCCAGGCCTCTCTGAAATCGTCCTGCTGGTCATTTCTTACAGAACAATAATATTATATAACATTCATATACCATAATTTATTCAGCCACTCTCCAATTGATGGGCATCCATTCAGTTTCCAGTTTCTAGCCACTACAAAAAGGGCTGCCACAAACATTCTTGCACATGTGGGTCCCTTTCCCTCCTCTAAGATCTCTTTGGGATATAGGCCCAGTAGAAACACTGCTGGGTCAAAGGGTATGCACAGCTTGATAACTTTTTGAGCATAGTTCCAAATTGCTCTCCAGAATGGTTGGATCCATTCACAATTCCACCAACAATGTATCAGTGTCCCAGTTTTCCCACATTCCCTCCAACATTCGTCATTATCTTTTCCTGTTATTTTAGCCAATCTGACAGGTGTGTAAGTGGTACCTCAGAGTTGTCTTAATTTGCATTTCTCTGGTCAATAGTGATTTGGAGAACCTTTTCATATGACTAGAAATAGTTTCAATTTCTTCATCTGAAAACTGTCTGCTCATATCCTTTGACCATTTATCAACTGGAGAATGGCTTGAATTCTTATAAATTTGAGTCAATTCTCTATATATTTTAGAAATGAGGCCTTTATCAGAACCTTTGAATGTAACAATGTTTTCCCAGTTTATTGCTTCCCTTATAATCTTGTCTGCATTAGTTTTGTTTGTACAAAAACTTTTTAACTTGATGTAATCAAAATTATCTATTTTGTGATTAATAATGATCTCTAATTCCTCTTTAGTCACAAATTTCTTCCTCCTCCACAGATCTGAGAGGTAAACTATCCTATGTTTTTCTAATTTGTTTATAATATCATTCTTTATGTCTAGATCATGAATCCATTTCGACCTTATCCTGGTATATGGTGTTAGGTGTGGGTCAATGCCTAGTTTCTTCCATACCATTTTCCAATTTTCCCAGCAGTTTTTGTCAAATAGTGAGTTCTTATCCCAATAGCCCAGGGTCTTTGTCAAACACTAGATTACTATAGTCATTGACTATTTTGTCCTGTGAACCTAACCTATTGCATTGATCAACCACTGTGTTTCTTAGCTACTACCAAATGGTTTTAATGACCATTCTTTATAATATAGTTTTAGATCTGGTACAGTTAGGCCACCTTCATTTCCTTTTTTTTTTTCATTAATTCCCTTGAAATTCTTGACCTTTTATAGTTCCAGATAAATTTTGTTGTTATTTTTTCTAAATTAGTTAAATAGTTTCTTGGGAGTTTGATTGGAATAGCACTAAATAAATAGATTAGTTTAGGTAGTATTGTCATCTTTATTATATTTGCTCAACCTATCCAAAAGCACTTGATATTTTTCCAGTTGTTTAGATCTGACTTTATTTGTATGGAAAGTGTTTTGTAGTTTTGCTCATATACTTCCTGATCTTCCCTTGGCAGATAAATTCCCAAATATTTTATACTATTGACAGTTATTTTAAATTGAATTTCTCTTTGTATTTCTTGCTGTTGGATTTTGTTAGTGATGTATAAAAATGATGCTGATTTATGTGGATTTGTTTTGTATCCTGCAACTTTGCTAAAGTTGTGGATTATTTCCAATAATTTTTTTTAGTTGATTCTCTAGGCTTCTCTAAGTATACCATCATATCATCTGCAAAGAGTGATAATTTGGTTTCAATCTCTTTTTCTTCTCTTATTGCCAAATCTAGCATTTCTAATATAATATTGAATAGTAATGATGATAGTGGGCAACCTTGTTTCACCCCTGATCTTATTGGGAATGGTTCCAATATGTAATGGTTCGCCATTACATATGATGCTAGTTGATGGTTTTAAATAGATGCTACTGACTATTTTAAGGAAAACTTCATTTTTTTATTCCTATATTCTCTAGTATTTTTAATAGGAGTGAATGTTGGATTTTATTAAATGCTTTTTCTGCATCTATTGAGATAATAATATGATTTTGTTAATTTGGTTATTGATATAGTCACTTATGCTAATAGTTTTCCTAAAATAAAATCCCTGCATTCCTGGTATAAATCCTACTTGGTCATGGTGTATTATCCTGGGAATGATTTTCTGCAATCTCTTTGCTAATATTTTATATAAGATTTTTGCATCAATATTCATTAGGGAGATTGGTCTGGTTTAGGTATCAGTACCATATCTGTGTCATAAAAGGAATTTGGTAGGAGTCCTTCATTCCCTATTTTTTCAAATAGTTAATGTAGTATTGGAGTTAATTGTTCTTTAGATGTTTGGTAGAATTCACATGTAAATCCATCTGGTCCTGGGGATTTTTTCTTAGGGAGTTGATTAATGACTTATTCTATTTCTTTTTCTAAAATGGGACTATTTAAGTAATTTATTTCCTCTTCTGTTAATCTGGGCAATCTATATTTTTGCAGGTATTCCTCCATTTCACTTAGGTTATCAAATTTATTGGCATAAAGTTGGACAAAGTAACTCCTAATTATTGCTCTGATTTCCTCTTCATTGGTGGAAAGTTCTCCCTTATCATTTTTGAGACTAACAATTTGATTTTTCTCTTTCCTTTTTCTAATCAAATTAACTAGAGGTTTATCTATTTTGTTGGCTTTTTCATAAAACCAACTTTTAGTTTTATTCATTAATTCAATAGTTTTTTACTTTCAATTTTGTTAATCTCTCCTTTTATTTTTAGGATTTCAAACTTGATATTTTTATTTTTTAATTGAGGGTTTTTAATTTGTATGTTTCTAGCTTTTTTTAGTTGCAAGCCCAATTCATTAATATTTTCTTTCTCTATTTTATGCAAGTAAACATCTAGAGAAATATTAAATTTCCCCTCATTACTGCTTTGGCTGCATCCCACAAATTTTGGTATGTTATCTCATTATTGTCATTCTCTTGGAAAATTAATAATTGTCTCTGTAATTTGCTGTTTCACCCATTCATTCTTTTTTTATTTCTTCTGGAGGCCTGCTGTCTGACCTTTTTTTTTTTTATTTTTTTTATTGATAAAGCTTTTTTTTTTTATTTACCAAACATATGAGTGATTTTTCTACATTGACCTTTGCAAAAACTTTTTTTTACCCAAGCTTTTCCCCTCCTTCCCCCCACCCCCCACCCCTAGATGACAGGTAATCAAATACATGCTAAATAGGATAAATTATATGACAAATACAATACATGTATACATATCTATACAGTTATCTTACTGCACAAGAAAATCAGATCTAGAAAGAGAAGAAGAAAAAACAACCTAAGAAGGAAAACAAAATGCATGGAAATATTCACAGAAAGCGTTAAAATGCTGTGTTGTGGTTCACTCTCAGTTCCCACAGGCCTCTCTCTGGATGTATATGACTATCTTCATCGCTGAACAATAGGAACTGGTTTGAATCACATCATTATTGAAGAGAACCATGTCCATCAGAATTGATCATTGTATAGTCTTGTTGCTGTGTATAATGTTCTCCTGGTTCTGCTGATTTCACTCAGCATCAGTTCATGCAAGTCTCTCCAGGCCTCTCTGAATTCCTCCTGTTGGTCGTTTCTTACAGAACAATAATATTCCATAACATTCATATACCATAATTTATTCAGCCATTCTCCAATTGATGGGCATCCTTTCAATTTCCAGTTTCTTGCCACTACAAAAAGGGCTGCCACAAATATTCTTGCACATGTGGGGCCCTTTCCCTCCTTTAAAATCTCTTTGGGATATAGGCCCAGTAGAAACACTGCTGGGTCAAATGGTATGCATAGTTTGATAACTTTTGAGCATAGTTCCAAATTGCTCTCCAGAATGGTTGGATCTGTTCACAGTTCCACCAACAATGTATCAGTGTCCCAGTTTTCCCACATCCCCTCCAACAGTTATCGTTATCATTTCCTGTCATTTTAGCCAATCTGACAGGTGTGTAGTGGTATCTCAGAGTTGTCTTAATTTGCATTTCTCTGATCAGTAGTGACTTGGAGCACCTTTTCATGTGACCAGAAATAGTTTCAATTTCTTCATCTGAAAATTGTCTGTTCATATCTTTTGACCATTTATGAATTGGAGAATGGCTTGAATTCTTACATATTTGAGTCAATTCTCTATATATTTTAGAAATGAGGCTTTTATCAGAACCTTTGGATGTAAAAATATTTTCCCAGTTTACTGCTACCCTTCTAATCTTGTCTGCATTCATTTTGTTTGTACAAAAACCTTTTAATTTGACATAGTCAAACTTATCTATTTTGTGATTAATGATGACCTCTAGTTCTTCTTTGGTCACAAATTCCTTCCCCCTCCACAGGTCTGAGAGGTAAACCATCCTACATTGTTCTAATTTGTTTATAATATCATTCTTTATGCCTAGATCATGAATCCATTTTGACCTTATCTTGGTATATGGTGTTAGGTGTGGGTCAATGCCTAATTTCTTCCATACTAGTTTCCAATTATCCCAGCAGTTTTTGTCAAATAGTGAGTTTTTATCCCAAAAACTGGGATCTTTGGGTTTATCAAACACTAGCTTACTATTGTCATTGAGTATTTTGTCCTGTAAACCTAACCTATTCCACTGATCCACTACTCTATTTCTTATCCAGTACCAAATGGTTTTGGTGACCACTGCTTTATAATATAGTTTTAGATCTGGTACAGCTAGGCCACCCTCATTTGTTATTTGTTTTGTTGTTATTTTTTCTAGGTCAGTTAAATAATCTCTTGGGAGTTTGATTGGTATAGCACTAAATAGATAGATTAGTTTAGGTAGTATTGCCATCTTTATTATATTCGCTCGACCTATCCAAGAGCACTTGATGTTTTTCCAATTGTTTAGATCTGACTTTATTTGTGTGGAGAGTGTTTTGTAGTTTTGCTCATATAGATCCTGACTTTCCCTTGGCAGATATATTCCCAAATATTTTATACTATCAATAGTTATTTTGAATGGAATTTCTCTTTGTATCTCTTGCTGTTGCATTTTGTTGGTGATGTATAAAAATGCTGATGATTTATGTGGGTTTATTTTGTATCCTGCAACTTTGCTAAAGTTGTGGATTAATTCTAATAGTTTTTTAGTTGATTCTCTAGGGTTCTCTAAGTAGACCATCATATCATCTGCAAAGAGTGATAATTTGGTTTCCTCATGACCTACTCTAATTCCTTTAATCTCTTTTTCTTGTCTTATTGCCAAGGCTAGCATTTCTAATACAACATTGAATAGTAATGGTGATAGTGGGCAACCTTGTTTCACCCCTGATCTTATTGGGAATGGTTCCAGTTTATCACCATTACATATGATGCTAGCTGATGGTTTTAAATAGATGCTACCGACTATTTTAAGGAAAAGTCCATTAATTCCAATACTCTCTAATGCTTTTTAATAGGAATGTATGTTGGATTTTATCAAATGCTTTTTCTGCATCTATTGAGATTATCATATGTTTTTGTTAATATGGTTATTAATATAGTCAATTATGTTAATAGTTTTCCTAATATTGAACCATCCCTGCACTCCTGGTATAAATCCTACTTGGTCATGCTGTATTATTTTGGAATGATTTTCTGTAATCTCTTTGCTAATATTTTATTTAAGATTTT
>JAJPUD010001737.1:30861-63075 GCA_023553655.1 Myrmecobius fasciatus | reverse complement strand
ATGCTCATCAGGGGTTCAGTGGTTCACAATCTACCCCCCACAAAAGGCAGACCCTCCAAACCACCTGCCCACAATCAGGACAGATTGTTCCAAGAGGCCCGCAGAAGACTCCCAGGTGTGTGAAAAGCACAACGCTCCCACTCCTGTTCTCACTCCTGTTCCAGCTCCCTGCTCCAGCTCCCTGCCCTGGTCTCCCTGTGATGCAGTCTGGGTTCAGCAGACCACCCCCCTGCCCAATTAAGACAGACCTGTTTTGAAGTTCTTCCAGAGTATCTTCTTCTAGAATCGTGTTGTCCTCCAGATATTGTGGATTTTTTTGCTTCAAAATCAGTCTAGAGGCTTCATATGTTGTTGGTTTGAGGGAAGGTTAGAGGAAGTTACAGAGACTCCTGTCTGATCTCCGCCACCATGGCTCCACCCCCCTCACCCATTCATTCTTTACGATGAGATTATTTAGTTTCCAATTGATTTTTGGTCTATTTTCTCCTGGCTTTGTATTGCATGTGATTTTTATTGCATCATTATCTGAAACAAATGCATGTACTATTTCTGCCTTTCTGCATTTGATTTTGAGATTTTTATGTCCTAACACATGGTCATTTTTTGTATAAGTTCCATGAACTTCTGAGAAGAAAGTAAACTCCTTTCTGTCTCCATTTTATTTCCTCCAAAGATCTATCATACCTAACTTTTCTAATATTTTGTTTACCTACTTAACTTCTTTCTT
Organism: Myrmecobius fasciatus; assembly: GCA_023553655.1. NCBI lineage: Eukaryota > Metazoa > Chordata > Mammalia > Dasyuromorphia > Myrmecobiidae > Myrmecobius > Myrmecobius fasciatus. The sequence goes on along the minus strand of JAJPUD010001737.1, from coordinate 62,348 downwards.
ATTTATTTTGTGGTTCAATTTATCTAGTTCTGAGAGACCAAGGTTGAGATGCCCCACTATTATAGTTTTGCTGTCTATTTCTTCTTGCATCAATCTGAAATTTTCCTCTAGGAATTTCCATGCTATACCACTTGGTGGATATATGTTTAGTATTGATATTTCTTCATTATCCCTTCCTCTTCTCTTCCACTCTATTGTCCCTCACTCTTGAAATGTAACCCGGAGATCATTTTTTTAAAAATTTTCCAATCATGATGTATTGCATCCCTTGTCAAAAGTGTTGAGTCCAACTATCCACACAGTATATGGAGAATGAAAATGGGTAGTTGAATAGACAAACTCTAGTGTTTATATCAGAAGAGACAGAGATAAAAACATAGATGGATGGATTCATGATTTGGATATAAAGAGTGATATTATGAGCAAATTAGAGGAACATAGTATAGTTTACCTCTCACACCTGTGGAGATGGAATAAATTTATATCCAAAGAAGAACTGGAACTCTTAATTGAACACCAGATAGATAATTTTGACTATATTAAGTTAAAAAGTTTTTGTACAAACAAAACTAATACAGACAAGAATGGGAGGGAAGCAATAAATTGGGAAAACATTTTTTATATTTAAGGGTTCTGATAAAGGCCTTATTTCTAAAATATATAGAGAATTGTCTCATATTTATAAGAATTCCAAGTTACTCTCCAATCGATAAATTGTCAAAGGATATGAACAGGCAATTTTCAGTTGATGAAATTAAAACTATTTCTAGTCATATGAAAAGGTGCTCCAAATCACTATTAATCAGAGAAATGCAAATTAAGATAATTCTGAGGTACCACTACACACCTGTCAGATTAGCTAAAATGAAGGAAATGATAAGGATGAATGTTGAAGGGGATGTGGGAAAACTGGGACACTAATATGTTGTTGGTGGAACTGTAAATGGACCCAGCCATTCTGGAGAGCAATTTGGAACTATGCTCAAAGAGTTATTAAACTGTGCATACCCTTTGACCCAGCAATGTTTCTATTGGGCTTATATCCCAGGGAGATCTTAGAGGAGGGAAAGGGCCCCACATGTGCAATAATGTTTGTGGCAGCCCTTTCTGTAGTGGCTAGAAATTGAAAACTGAATGGATGCCCATCAATTGGAGAGTGGCTGAACAAATTATGGTATATGAATGTTATGGAATATTATTGTTCTATAAGAAATGACTAGCAGGATGATTTCAGAGAGGCCTGGAGAGGCTTGCATGAACTGATGCTGAGTGAAATGAGCAGAACCAGGAGATCATTATACACAGCAACAAGACTATACGATGATCAATTCTGATGGATGTGGTTCTCTTCAACAAAGAAATGTTTCAAGCCAGTTCCAATTGTTTAGTGAAGAAAGTCATATACACCCAGAGAGAGGGATGTGAAATGTGGATCACAACATAACATTTTCATGCTCTCTATTGATGTTTGCTTGCATTGTGTTTCCTTTCTCTGATTTTTTTTTCTTGTAGATATGATTTTTCTTGCACAACAATGATGTGTGGAAATATGTATACATATATTCGATTTATCAAGTATTTTAACATAATTAACATGTAGCTCATTTCCTGCCATCTAGGGGAGGGGTGGGGACTAGGGGGAAAAATTTGTAACAGAAAGCTTTGTAGGGGTCAATGTTGAAGAATTACGCATACATGTTTTGCAAACAAAAAGTTTTTTTTTATTATATTTAATTTTATTTTATTTGCATAACATATGTGTGGGTAATTCTTCAACAATAACCCTTACATAGCTTTCCATTACAAATTTTCCCCCCAACTTCCCCACCCCTTCCCTAGATGGCAGGATATCCACTACATGTTAATTATGTTAAAATATTGGCAAATCGAATATATGTATACATATTTCCAAACTTATCATTGTTGTGCAAGAAAAATCTTATCTACACAAACGATATATCAGATAAAGGAAACACAATGTAAGCAAATATCAATCAAGGAGTATGAGAATGTTATGTTGTAGTCCACATTTCGCATCCCTCTCTCTGGGTGTATATGGCTTTCTTCAGTGAACAATTGCAGGTGGTTTGAAACATATCATTGTTGAAGAGAGCCATGTCCATCAGAATTAATTGTCATATAGTACTGTTGTTGCCGTGTATAATGATCTCCTGGTTCTGCTCATTTCACTCAGCATCAGTTCATGTAAGTCTCTCCAGGCCTCTCTGAAATCATCTTGCTGGTCATTTCTTACAGAACAATAATATTCCATAACATTCATATACCATAATTTATTCAGCCATTCTCCAATTGAAGGGCATCTATTCAATTTCCAGTTTCTAGCCACTACAAAAAGGGCTGCCACAAACATTCTTGCACATGTGGGGCCTTTTCCTTTCTTTATGATTTCTTTGGGATATAAGCCCAATAGAAATGCTGCTGGGTCAAAGGGTATGCACAGTTTGATAACTTTTTGAGCATAGCTCCAAATTGTTCTCCAGAATGGCTGTATCCGTTCACAGCTCCACCAACAATGCATCAGTGTCCCAGCCCTCCCACAACCCCTCCAACATTCATCATTAACTTTTCCTGTCATTTTAGCCAATCTGACAGGTGTGAAGTGGTACCTCAGGGTTGTCTTAATTTGCATTTCTCTGATCAATAGTGATTTGGAGCACCTTTTCATATGACTATAAATAGTTTTAATTTCATCCTCTGAAAATTGTCCGTTCATATCCTTTGACCATTTATTGATTGGAGAATGGCTTGAATTTTTATAAATATGAGACAATTCTCTATATATTTTTGAGATGAGACCTTTATCAGAACCCTTGAATGTAAAGATGATTTCCCAATTTATTACTTCCCTCCTAATCTAAACAAAAAGTTTTAATTAAAAAATAAAATAAAAATAAAAAATAAAAAAAACATAGATGGAGGGACAGAGAGATAATAGTATATATCACATATCTTAGAGATACATACATAAAGAACTGTAGAAAGACATGTGGTGGACATAAGCAACACATTATGTATTAATATAATGTAAAAATTAGAATTATTCATGTCATACAGTTTTATTTGCTTTGCAAAAAAAAAGAAAGAAAAGAAATGTGTCAATCTCTTTCTTGGTAAATTATATGTCAATGACTAAATTTTAGTCTGTTTCTCCCATGAAGAATGGTGTTATATTCTTCTATATAAACAAGCCTTGCTATAGTCATGGATTATTTTTACAATCTTCTGTCTGTTTAGTTCTTTCATATCAACCAATCAATTAACCAACATTTATTAAGTGTCTGGTATGTGCCAGGCATTGTGCTACTTTAAGGACAGCTAGATGGCCATTTGGTAAATCACCAAACCTGGAGTCAGGAAGATTCATTTTCCCGAGTTCAAATGCTGCCTCAGACAGCTATGTGACCTTGGGCAAGTCATTTAACTCTGTTTGCCTCAGGTTCCTTATCTGTAAAATGAGCTAGAGAAGGAAATGGCAAAGCACTCCGGTGTCTTTGTCAAGAAAATCCCAAATAGAGTGCCCTTGGAAGGGAAGGCACTAGTATATGGGAGAAGCAGAAAAGGCTTCAAAAGAGAAAGTGGGGCAAGAGCTGAGTCTTATAGAAAGCCAAGGATCCTAAGAGTTGAAAATAAGGAAGGAAAGTCTTCCAAGAAAAGTTGATAATCAATATAAAGTTAGAAGATAAAAGGATTGTGTGTGAACATCTGAGTTAGATTAGGTGTTCATCAAGATTCCTTTCAGCTCTCAGTGAACAAGTAGATCACTAAGGCTAGACTACAATCAATCAACTAAGAAACATTTATTAAGTGCCAACCACTGTGCTAAGTGCTGGAGGTAGGGTACTAAGAGTATGTGGAAAGAATAGAATGTGAGATGACTAGAAAAAAAAAGATAAAAAATGATCATGTCATGAAGTCAACAAGTCAATAAGCATCTGTTAAGGGCCTAAGAGGAACCATACATTGTGCTAAGCACTTAATATACAAGAAAAAGCAATAATAGTTCCCATTCTCAAGAAGCTCATAATCTAATAGATAAAATAGCATACAAACAACTGTAGACTAACAAGTTTTAAACAGAATAAATTAGAAATAATCAATGGAGCAAAGCACTAGCACTAAGAGAAAAGGAGAAAGACTTTGTGTAGAAGATAGGGTTCTAGCTGGCCCTAGAAGAAAGCTAGGAAAACCAGGAGGCAAAATTAAGAAAGGAGATAATTACAAACCTGGAGGTGAGGAAAGGCAGCTCAGCCAGTGTAGTTGTGAAGACAAGTTTATCTTTGATCCTAGAGATAAGGGAATCATTGGAATCTGTTGAGTTGGGGAGTGACATATCAACCATCACTTCAGGAAAATCACTTTCTATGAAACAAGGATAATTATAATACTTACAAGTAATATTATGAGGACCAAATGAGATGGTATGTTTGCAAACCTTAAAGTGCTATATAAACACTAGCTATTATTATTATTATCATCATCATTACTACTACTATTAACCACTACTCCTACCACTACCACCATCAGCACTACTACTAACTATTCCTACCAATATTATTAATACCACCACTACTACTAGTACTACTACTACTACATTACTTCATCAGCTAAACAGAGCATAATTTGGAGTGAAAAGAAACTTAAAGCATAGAGGTAGGCTATAGCAATAGTCAAATGTTGAGGATGGATTCTATGAGTCGAAAGAAGGGGATATTTTAGGGAACCCGACATAGAGTTTGAATACCTATACAAATATTTATGCATATAAGTATAGGTATATTTTTCCACAGTGTAAATGTCATGTTTAATAAATGTCTTTGTAGAATTTCAATTCATAAACTTTTACATGTTAGTTATAGTTTACAGTAATATAGAATCAATCTGTAATATTCTTGCAATATGGAGCAAATAGAGCAAATACAAAGTTCCATGGGGCAAAGGCATAGGAACACAATTGTATGCCCTATTCACCATCCACACAACTGCCATCTTCGTATAAATTCTCATTCCCTCATGCCTGGAAGAGTTTCATAGTCCTTTAGGCATGTTCTCACTGCTTCAGACTTCTCCCCACTTCAATATCTTCTCAACTGCCAAAGTAAATTTAGGTCATATCATTTTAAGGTATCTTAGTTTCTCTAAAAGTATTTGAATACAACTAGGATTTGGATATAAAGCAGATTTTATTTATTTATTTTTATTGTTTTTTTCTGATTATACATGTACATTATTTTTTTAATATACATTTCTTAATGAATCATGTTGGGAGAGAAAAATCAGAATAAAAGGGAGAAAAAAACAATAAAAAGAAAAAAAGTGAACATAGCATGTGTTGGTTAATATTCATTCTCCATAATTCTCTCTCAGGATGGAGATCAGATTTCATTTAATTAAACAAAAATGGAAAATGGGCTCTTTTTTGAGTCAGTCAACAGCCAAGGTGAACTCTCCTCTCCTCACCAGAGAGCATCAAAAACCTTCTCTTCTAGTGAGATCTCCCTTCCCTTTTATCCTGTTTAGTTCATATAACTCACAGCACCCATCATGGAATAGATTTCAGCTTTTTTGGGGTGCTTTTTCTTGGTGTCAAGCTGATTCTCCTTCCACTTTAGGGAAATGCAGGGCTAACCTGAGAATGTTCTTCCAGGTCCACTCTCTCGCTTCTCTCATTTGTATCCCAAGTTCCTTCCCTCTCTTCTTGAGGACCTATCACTCATTCCCTATATCCATCAAATACTGATCCTTAGGCTTCAGTGATTGTCTAGAGCAACCACATGGATATACAGTCCTCCCTCCTGGGGGATTCTTTTCTCTTCTGAAAGCCTATGCCCAAAGTTCCATTCAAATGTGTACATTAATTAATATGGTATTAACCCAGTGACCCCCAGACTTGTTGCTGTCCAGACAATGGCCACAATTAGATAAGATGACCCAGAACAAATAGAGTCATATCTTATTTGGAAATTTATGACTTGTTCTGGAGACAACAAAGGCAAAACAAACAAGCTTCATTTCTATTACATATGTATGTGAGAATGAAAGTTTATATGCACATATGTGCATATATATGCATGCAAACCATGGAGTAACCAGTTGCCAATTTCATTATTATTTCCAGGACAAAGCAGAATGAAATGAGAAAAAAAAAAACTACTACTTGTATAAACTTTTGTAGGAAAACTTGAATCATCCCTAATAATTCAATTAAATTTGTTTAAGTGATAGGGATTAATTAAACCCAGGATTTCATTGGGAGAGGGAGCTTCCAGGTGAGAAAGCTCCTATTAGTATAGAACTATATTCTATGGTTCCTAAGTACTAAGAAGTTAAGTGACTAGCTAGGGTTACAAATATGTCAAAAGCAAGGTTTAACCCAGACCTTCCAGGTTTCAAAGAGAGTTCTCTGTGCTCTGTACTATGCTACCTCTTAAATATTTTCAATTCTAAGGGGGTGGGAGGGAGAAGTATAAGAACAGAAATCAAATCATGAATCTTAAAACCACTACCATATTTCCTGCTTACAGAGATTGGATTTATTTCATTTCTTTGAGGACAGAAAATGTTTCCCCTAACTTATGTTTGTTTCTGTGCTTCCAAATGCTTTGAGTACCTCTATTCTGAAATCTTTACTGAAGGACTATGTAAACAATGACTTCCCAGAGAAGGTCATTGGCCTCCCCCAAGTGTAATTAAGAAAATCCAGTTCTCCAGGGCCAGATAAGGAGAAAAAAGGAACCCATGATTTGATCAATAACATTGCCAGATATAAAGAGACCTATCTTGTAATCTGGAGTAAGAAAGGAATATTTGAGGTACAATGGGAGATAAGGTGAAGGTCACGGGAGGCAAGGCTCATATTTGCTATGCATGGCACCCTCAATATTTTTAAAGATATTTAAAGCTTTTAATATGAGGATACAGTTCAGTTCAAATCAGCACTGCTCATCAAATTTATTGTTTGAAATGAAAAATGATCTCTACAGGATTAAAAATGAGATAGGGAACATTGCCACTCTGTGGGAGGCAGAGCAGGGAGGGCTGAGAGCTCTGAGCCTCCACCACTTCCAAATTTCTTGGGCTATTTTTAAACCCAAGCCTCAAAAACAATTTATCTCTACATGGCAGTTTAAAAAATATGCAACAAGCATAGGTCAAAAGTCAAGGGGAAAGCTATAACAAAATCCTTGTATTTTGGCATGTTGATTTCCATATTCCTGATTAGCAATTATAATAAAACTACATCAAGCAAACTTTATAATATGGAACCCATCTCTCAACCAAGCTGACTGGCGAAGGGGCAACCTTGTGCTGGGTACTGCCCACAGATCAGGTGGTAGAGAGGATGCCACCCAGGTAATTGCATGAGGGTCAGAGATTAAGCAGGAGCTTAGAAGAGAAGAGACTCTACTCCAGTTTCAAGTGATGACATCCAGCCTCCAGATTTTGGGGGGGTTGACTCAAGACACCTGGAGATAGACAGACAAGGCTTTGGAAAGCAGATGAAGAGGCAGAGCCGACTCCTCCGTATGGCTCTGATTTCCAACTTGCCTCTCTAGAGGCTTCTGGGAATTTCTCCTAGGATGCTATCTCAGCTCAACCAAGAGAGAGGCCCCAGTGTCATCCAAGGAGAAATTCATCAGTCTCCAGAGAAGCAAGTTGGAATTCAGAGACATATGAAGGTTTTTGCCTCCATGTCTGTTTTCTACAGTCTCTCTATCTGTCTGTCTCTTTCTCTCTCTCTCCCTCTCTCTTTCCCTTCCTCCTGACTCTCTTTCCCTCCTTTTTCCTTCTCTCCCTCTTTCTATCTTTCTCTCTCTTTCTCCTTCTCTCTTCCCTCCATCCCTCCTTTCCTCCTGATTCTCTTTCTTCCCCTCTCTTTTTCCCTTCCTCCTTCTCTCCTTTCCTCCCTCCTTCCTCACTCTCTTTGTCTCTCTTTTTCCTTTATTCTTCCTTTATTTCTCTTTCTTTTTCTTCCCTTCTTTCTTTTTTCTCCCTCTCTCTCTCCTTCCTCCCTCTTTTCCTTTCTCCCTCTCCCTCCCTTTGTCAATGTGCATCTTTCTCTTTGTATCTGACTGTATCTCTCTGTGTCTTTGTCTCTGTGTCTCTCTGTCTGTCTGTCTGTCTGTCTCTCCAAGTGTACCAGGCCAATCCCCAAGATAATCTAGAGTTGGAATGAAAAGCGTCTCCTCTCTAAAGTTCTCACACTATCTCCTCTCATTTTATTTATTCAGGATTATATCAGTAGTTTCTCTACCAATACATAATTTTGAATGTTCCTGTTCTTAAAAGAAGAAGCAAGCCCTGTTTCTCCAAGGGGGAAGGACATCAATTCAACTCCAGTCAATGAATCCATCATTCTTCCAGAGGATGATGCTTCAGAACCTGGTAGGAGTCAAGCAGAAATGCACCACACTCTCCTCCCCCTCCTCTAATTCCACTGCCTCCATCATCCCCATGATAATGAAGCTATAGAAAGTCTATAGTTCATCAGAATAGAAGTGACACTCAGTTGCTATAAGAAACATTAAAAGAAAAGGAGGCAAGATATGAAGAAGCAAGAGAAGTCTAAAAAATGAAAAGTTAATGCAACATACAAGTATATTTGAAACCCTAGCAGAAATTTTAACAACAAATAGCAGCTAAATCCTATCAGGAAGTAATGATCTTGGATTAGACAGTCCAACACTTCTTTTGGTTTCAACTCCAAGAAACATCAAGCCTCAGTTAAGACAAACCCATGGTCTGAACTCTAAACATCATACTGATTGACTTAAAACCTTCTCATCTTTTTCAGTCCCCTCTTCTTTCTAATTGGGTAGCTGGAGAGCAGAGCAATCAACTTCTTCCCAAAGCCTTCCTTTATAGGAGGTTCAGATCTGAACTTTCCAAGTCATTCTTTTTTTTTCTCTCAATAGTTCTTGGTTTCAACTTCACAGAACATCAAGCCCACACAAGTAGCTCTGGTAAACCCCCTTTTCAACTTCCTTTTATGTATTGTCTTCCCCCATTAGACTGTAAGCACCTTAAAGGCAGTATCTGTCTCTGTTTTTATTTTTCTTATTTGTATCCCAGTATTTAACACAGTCCCTGGCATATAGTAGGCATTCAATACAGGTTTATTGAATTGAATTGAATTCTTCATGAAGCAGCTTTGCTGAGAGTCAAATTACAACCAGAACTCTCTGTTGAATGAAAAAAAGAGAAAGATGAAAAGACAATGTTATGTGGGTCTTCCATTACAGCCTGAAGTTCAATGTGGAAGAAGGAATAATATGTATGTATATATGTAGGTAGAAATATTTATGTATATGTATGAATGTATATGTAATAAATGTGTATACATAAATATACATACAATAATACATATATATGGTTGCTGTTATTTTCCAGTCATGTCTGATTCTTCATGACCCCATTTGGGGATTTTCTTGGCAAATACTGGAGTGGTTTGCCATTTCTTTCCTTGGCTCATTTTATAGAGGAGGAACTGAGGCAAACTGTCTGAGGTCAGATTTATACTCATTAAGATGAGTCTTCCTAACTTTAACCCTGTAGTGCTATTCACTGTGCAATCTGACTGCCTTAAATGTGTGTGTATGCATGTATGTATGTATGTGTGTATGTGTACATAGTATTTTTAATTGCATTTAATTGGACCAAACCATTGAAACACAACTAGTAGGAAACAAACCACTATGCATTTCACCACCAGGTGCTGTTTCTGTTTATGGATAATTCTGTATTATCATTTTTTTTTGGAATGAGAAACTACATGGTGAGATAAATAGAACACTGGGGTCAGAAAAACTCATTCCTGAATTCAAATGCTGCCTCCAGTTCTTACTAACTATGGGACCCTGGACAAATCACTTAACCTTTCTGCCTCAGTTTCCTCATCTGTAAAATGAGCCGAAGAAGGAAGTGGCAAACTCCTCCATTATCTTTGCCAAGAAAATCCAAAATGGGTTCACAAAGAGTCAGAAACATCACCACCATTACTACAAAACCTGCCTTTTGGAGGCCACAGAACAATCTACCTGCCCTCTCTGGAATATCAGAACAGCCTACCTCCTGTTTCCTTTAACCCCTGGGAGGAAACATCACTGGGCTCTGCTCCTACTTACTATTCACCAATGCTGACTTCCAGGACTCATATCTTCCATCTTTATCAATAAATTTCTGATTATTTTTAGGACATAGTGATGACATTAGGAAACTGAAGTGCTAAACCGAGATTATGAGTCTTCATCCAGAGGCAATCATTATTCTTTCTAATGCCCTGCTTAAGTCAGTGAACCTCCTTCCATCCAATACTACTCATCCTAGGACTCCTTCCCAGTGGTTAGCAAACTTCTTCCCCTGACTCTTTCTACTCTAGTAATATAAAACATCCTCTTACCAAAGAATAAGCCTCACTCCCCAAACTTAGCTGTGCATTCCATTCCCATTCATCAACTCTATCCCCACCCTCTTCCAAAAAAAGATTTACTAATGTTTTAATTTTCTCTCAATAGTTTTGCAAGGAATGAGAAGTTTACAAATTCATTCTATTGATTGTGCTCAAGTAACAATTGTTCATTGTGAGATGTCACTGTTGTTGATGCTGATAAATGCATTTTATGAAAATAATATGTTCAGTTTTCTCTTCTGTAAAATTAGGAAGACTGGAGTAGGTGACCCTCAGGTGATCATTAAAGTTAATGATCATATCTTACTGGCCACATGTTTCAGATATCATATAAATGAGTCGTTGTTTAGTCATTTCAGTCATGACTGAGTCATTGTTGTTTAGTTTTTTCAGTCATGACTAAACCATTTGGGGTTTTCTTGGTAAAGATACTGGAGTAGTTTGCCATTTCCTTCTCTAGGGGATGCATTTTGTCAGGCAATCAAGGGTTAAGTGACTTGCCCAGAGTCACAAAGTTAGGAAGTGTCCAAGAATGGATTTGAACTTAAGGATTCCTGATTCCAGTGCTCTATCCACTGAGTCACTGGCTGCTTCATTAATGGGTCCTAGGGTTTAGCAATGGAAGTTACTTGAAAGTCATTAAGTCCAACTCTTGTATTTTCAATATTAGTGTCGCTTGTGTATAAGTAGGGTTATAGATGAAATTGTGAAATTCTTTTCCTACTTATATACAAGTAGACTTCAATCAAAGCCATGCTAGGAGCATGGAAAAAACTGTGGGATGAACAGTTATCCAATTGCTATGATTCACCTGTGACTCCTACTTTTAGGAAGAGACTGGTGGGGAGAAGAAACTGGAAATTCTTTTCTACAGAAAGATGCTCATAAGATGCCATCTGGAGTAGTTACCGAAAGTTAAACTATAAGGATGTATTGGAGACTCAGACAAAACAAAGCAGATGATGATGACTGGGAAAAGAAGATGCCCAGATTACTGCTGAAAGGTATAAAACTCATTTTCTTCCTTCCTCTAAAAGGCGAAATGCATGTTTTGGAAGCAAAGCCACTCCCCAGAAGATGAATGAAATGATGCGAAATCTCCAACTATATGAAGGTGAGGGAGTTCCCCTGATATGAACAAACAGGTACATTATCTGACTCAGGTGAGTGACCATTCAGCTTTTTTTGTTCCTTGTAGCATCTTGTGGCTATATGAAGAAAACGAGACTTAGAGAGAGAAGGTTATATGAAGAAAATGAGTTTTAGAGAGAGAAGGTGAGAGCACTTGGCCCTGGACTCCCAAAGGAAGTCCTAAATCCCTAAAACATCTTTTGAAAAAAGAGGAAGCAACTCAAGAAAAATGAAGTTGAGTTCATAGACTACTGCTGACTTGGACTACTTTACCTGGAGCAGTTTCTTCCATGAAGGGCTCTGCACTCTGCCATTCTATGACTAATGGGATATAGGAAAGTTCAGAAGAAATGGCACAATACAGACCCAATTAGCACTCTTGGGAAATATGTGCTTAAGTGGCACCAGCCTCCCAATTCTAAATCTGTTATCTCTGATATAGATTAGGAGAGGGATAGTCACAAAAGAGATAATGCTTATTCAGTGGGCTTCTCAACCATCTGTACTAGTTCTCAAACAGACAGCAAATGCCAACTTTTGATACAACTGTTTTACTTGGTGAGTATGTTATGGGTTATTGTCAGGGTGACATAGTGAGATTAGCTGCATGTTTTAGAATATCCATTAGTTTTAATATTGTGTGTGTGAGAATAATTACATATCATTTAAATCCATTTAGTGAATGGTTATCCAAATAAACTACAGGGATGAGATTATTATTTCATGAAATCATAAATAGGATCATTTCTATGAGGAGAGAAGACTAACCCTTTGCTCCAGTTTCAAATCTTCACTACCATTAAATTTATTTTGAAGATTTATTGGAAAGGCATGTAAAGGATGCTTCTTTTAGACTCCAAAACTAGACTGAAAGGAGTGAAAGACATAAACAAAGAAAGCAGTTATAGAAGCAATGCACTTTCGTGGGATAAGGCATACCTCACAGTCCTGGGTTTCATTTATTTATTTGCATATGACAGACTGCAGACTTTTCAGTAAATAAGTAAGGAATGTTGAATGTTGTTTTATGATTATTGGTCAAATGTATTTTGCTTAATAATGGTTCAACTAGCAGAAACGAGAATTGGAGTAATATTTCTCAAGATTAGTGTTCATTTCTGAAATGGGCAGAATATAGAATAGCTGATAATACCTGTTCAATAAGAATAAAGATTAGGTCTCACAATTATGGGAAAGGGAAAGGACCAAAGAGTGCAGTTGCTGTGAAAGAATAGGAGAGAATCCAGCTGTGCACAGGACAAGTAGAACTAGGGAATGATCTACTTTATCATAATCCATCCAGCTGATATATAATAATGAAGCAGTTCATCTTAGTATTGGAACCACACAACCAGCAGAGATGCTATGCTATGCTACACACTTGGGAAAGTTGCATTAGATGAACATCTATTAACAAGAGAACAGATTTAGGGTTAGATCAATCTTTTTACAGATGGGGAAAGAGAGTCCCAGAAGTGTGACTTACCTTGCTTAAGATTATATGGAATTTTTCAGGAGAAGTAGACTAAAAAATAGTATCTGAGAGATGTCTGTCTGGAAAAGGAGGTGAATTTCTCAAGTAACAAGAGCAAGACAATGGTAAATAGCCTTTTTGCTTCGTTGTTATAATCCACATAATGAATATTTATTAAATTACTACCATGTGTCAGACACTAATAAGCACCTTACAAATATCATCTCATTTGATCATCACAACAGCCACCAGAGTTAAATGCTATTTTTAATCTCCATTTTATAGATGAGAAAATTAAGGCAGATAATTGATTTGCACAATGTTGCACCGCTAAGCTAGCAAAAGTCTGAGGCTTTCAACACTTTAAAAGGTGGATGTGTGGAAAGACACAGATGATGGGCAAGAGTCATATTTCATTAGAAAGTACAGATGGATTGCAATCTCTTCTGATGTAAAGAATCCCTAAACAGATGATTTCCCAAATACATTGAAATATCAATAGCTAACAACAGCATTTAAAATTTTTTTTGGTGGAATCAGAGCTAAAAAAATTATCTATAGTTTATCTGGTCATTCCTGGCTTCTAAACAAAATTATAGTAAAAAATGATTTCAGGAACAACAATTTATGGTCTTTCTTATTTTAAAAAACTGATAATGGTCACTATAATCTCCTTTAGTAATTCATTTGAATGATTTTTTAAAAAAGTCTCACTGACAGAAAAGCATTGCTTAGAACTAATCTAAGTCTAGAGAAGCATCTGGTTGGATTCAGTGTCAGAAGAGTTCAAGTCCTTCATCTGAAGACTTGTTCAAACAGTTCATGTCCTCCATCTGACTCATACTGGCTGGATGATCTTCAGAGCTCTAAGCAATTTGTTTAGTGGTTAAGGTACAGAGAAGGTTCTTCCCTGCAATGGCAGAGGCAGAAGTTTACTTTAAATATTGAAACCTTAACCTTTATTTTAGGGAGACCTTTGTTATATCATATTTATTTCCAAATATATTCCTCTCCTTTCTGTGATCCTGTAAGCTCCATCATTTGAAATTTCCTTACTTGGTAACTCCCTACAATTATCACATTAAGTTGCTAAACAGTCATTTATCAGTTCTCTCTGATTCTTCATAACCCCAGTTGGGGTTTTCTCAGCAAAGATATTGAAGAAGTTTGTCATTCCCTTTTCCAGCTCATTTCTACTGTGAGGAAACAGGAAAAAAAAAGGGGGGGAGGGATGACTTGGCTAGAGTCACACAGCTAGGAAGTTTCTGAGGCTGGAATTTTGATCTTCCTGACTTCAGGACCAGAGCTCTATCCATTGTACCACCTGGCTGAACCATTATGTGGCGGACATTTGGATAAAAATACAACAAAAACCACCCAGGTCTATCTTTTTATAATTTAATTATAATTTAAGTTTGGAATCTTTTCATGCAATGCTCAATAAAGGCAAAGCTTTTTTGTCCTCTGCACTGAATTATGGTTGAAAATTATATTGCCTCCCTTAACTGTCTTCTTTAGAAAGAAAATATAGAGTTATTGGAGACCTATCAGTGGGAAAGAAGTCTAGAAAAGGAAAAATATCCATGGGGATATATTTTTTGATTCTTCTATAAGGCAATAGAGCAGAAGCCTTGCTATTCTATGGAAATGCACACCAGAGAATAGAATCACAATGCTATAATAGGTCTGGTATGTCTTTAGGAAAGTACCTTTGTAATATCGACATTCAGCTAAACTGCCATGATTTAATTTTAATATGCTTTTCTTAGAAAATAAAAAAGATTATATTTCTTCTTAGTTAAGGGGTATTTTGAATTCTTATACTAAAACATGCAAGTAAGAAAATATCAAAAAATAAACACACTATAAAAGATTTTTGATAACTCTGGTAGGATGGAGATTTGAGTGACTAATTTATAGAATGATAGGATCATCCTTTTGTTCTATCCATACTGTGTGGATTTTTCACCTACGGTTAAAATAATTTAAAGCTTTTAAACTTTTATGAGCTTTTTAATAGGGAAATTTAAAATCAGGTAGAATGTATTAGGTTTCAGATGGCATGCATATCCAAATACTCCAAATTAGTGGAAGACTAAATGAGCAAGGAAACATTTTCTGAGTAGTATTATAATGGGTTTGCACTTCCAGATAAAAGTTAATAATAATCCTAATAATATTTTATTTTTATTGTAAGATTTGTTTAATATACTTATTTTAAGATTTGCATAACAGTTTACCTGTGTTGGAACAGCTAGGTGGGGAAGAAGATAGAATGCTGAACCTGGAATCAGGACGATTCATCTCCCTGAGTTCAAATCCAGCTTCATGTACTTATTACTCTGTGACTGAACAAGTCATTTAACCTTGTTTCCCTCAATTTCCTCATCTGCCAAATTAGCTGGAGAAGGAAATGGCAAGCCATTCCAGTATCTCTGCCAAGAAATCCCCAAATGGGGTCATGAAGTCAGAAAAAATTGAAAAATGACCAAACAACAATTACCTATGTTATCTCATTTGATTCTCATAAAAATCCTAGAAGATAGATGCTATTATCATCCCCATCTTAGAAATGAGGAAACTGAGACTGAGGGATTTACCTAGGATCACACAAGCTAAATATCTGAGGTAGGATTGTAAAATCTCTAGGAGAAATCTTCAAACCCAGGGCTTTATCCACTGCATTACCTAGTTGCCCTAATAAAAGTATAAGGAAGATCCAAATGTGAAGTGAAGAACTAAAGAAGAGAAAGGTAAGTAGATTACAGCCCCTTAAAATTTCTTGCCTTACTTTCTTCATCTATAAAATGATTGTGTTGGACTGAAGCATATCTAATGTTCCTTGCAGTTCTAAAATTCTGATGTATGATCATTCTAGTTTATTTTTTAAAATTTACTAATATTTGATTGATACCTTTAGTTTTTAATATATATTTTTTAAATTTAACCCTTTCCTCTTTCCTCTTCAGTGAGAGCATCACTTGCAATTTTTATTGTTTTTTATGGTTATATGTGTACACTATTTTTAATATACATTTCTTTATGAATCATGTTGGGAGAGAAAAATCAAAACAAAAGGGTAAAACCATGAGAGAAAAAACAGAAGAAAAAGGGAGGGGGATAATGAATATAGCATGTGTTGATTTACATTCAGTCTCTATAATTCTCTCTCAGTATGCAGATGATGTTTTCTATCCAAAGTTTATTGGAATTGCCTTGGATTGTTGAACCACTGAGAAGAATTAGGTCTTTCATAGTTTATTATCACACAATCTTGCTGTTACTAGGTATAATGTATTTCTGGTTCATGCAAATCTTTTTGGGCCTTTCTAAAAATCAGCTTATTCATCATTTTTATACAACAATAATATTCCATTGTTTTCATATACCATAACTTATTCAGCCATTCACAAACTGAGAGCATCCATGCCTTTTTTTTTTTTTTTGCTTTTTGCTGAGGCAATTGAGGTTAAATGACTTGCCCAAGGTCACACAGCTAAGGAATGTTAAGTGTCTGAGACCAGATTTGAACTCAGGTCCTCCTGACTTCAGGGCTGGTGCTCTATCCACTAGGCCACCTAGCTGCCCCCATCCATGCCTTTTCCAATTTTTTACCACCACAAAAATAACTGCTACAAGCATTTTTTGTACATGTATGTCCTTTTCCCTGTTTTATGATTTCCTTAGGAAACAGACCCACTAGTAGCACCGTTGGATCAAAGGGTATGCAATTTTATAAGTATGCCTTTTGGCATAGTTCCAAATTGCTCACCAGAATGGTTGGACAATTTCACAACTTCACCAACAATGCATTATTGTCCCACCCCTCCAACATTTATCATTATCTTTTCCTGTCATCTTAGCCAATCTGAGAGGTGTTTTAACTTGCATTTCTCTAATCAATAGTGATTTAAGGCATTTTTTTATATGAGATAAGGCTTTAATTTCATCATCTGAAAATTGTTCATACCCTTTGACCATTTATCAATTGGGAAATTACTTGTATTCTTGTAAATTTGACATAATTTTTATATGTTTTAGAAATAAAGTGTTTATCACAAACACTGGCTTTGAAAAATGTTTTTCCTAGCTTTTTACTTCCCTTTTAATCTTGTTTGTGTTGGGTTTGTTTATGTAGAAACTTTTAAATTTAATGTAATCAAAGTTGTTCATTTTATATTTCATAATGTTCTCTAGTTCTTCTTTGATCATAAATTCCTCATTTCTCCAAAGATTTGACAGGTAATTTATCCTTTGCTCTCCTAATTTGCTTATGGTATCACCCTTTATGCCCAAATCATTTACCTATTTTGACCTTATTTTGGTATGGGGTGTGAGATAAAAGCCTATGTGGAGTTTCTGACATTATTTTCCAGTTTTCCCAGCAATTTTTGTCAAATAGTGAGTTATTATCCCAGAAGCTGAAGTTTGGGGGCTTATGAAATACTAATTTACTATGTTAATTGATTATTGTGTCATGTGTATCTAACCTATTCTACTATTCTTAGCAAGTACCAAATGGTTTTAATGACTGCTGCTTTATAATATAGTTTTAGGTCTGGTATTGCTAGACCACCATCCTCTGTATTTTTTTTTTCATTAATTCCCTTGATACTCTTGTATTTTGTTCTTCCAGATGAATTTTCTTCTTATTTTTCTAACTCTATAAAAATATTTTTTTCAACAGTTTGATTGGTATGGTACTAAACATATGGTACTGAACAAGTAGACCAATTTAGGTAGAAACTGTCATTTTTATTATATTATCTTGGCCTACCCATGAGCAACTAATATTTTTTTCCAATCATTTAGATAAGACTTTATTTGTGTGAGAAGTGTTTTGTAAATGTGTTCATATAGTTCCTAGATTTGTCTTGGCAAGTAGACACCCAAATATTTTATTTCGTTTGCAGTTATTTTAGTTGGGGTTTCTCTTTCTATATCTTGTTGCTGGGTTTTGTGGTAATATATAGAAATCAGCAGCATCACTTGCAACAAACTAAAAGCAGTTCTATAAAATTAACCATTACATCTACATACCAAAATTTATTTAGTCATTCTCCAACTGATGGTCATGTACTTTGTCTTTGATCTTTTGCTGAACAAAAAGTACACTATGAATGTTTTAGAGGTATAAATACCTTTCTTTCTGTCTTTCTCCCCTTCTTTTTTATCTCAAGCACTTAGCATATAGTAAGTGCTTAATAAATGATTGTTAGTATTTGCCTTTAGAACCCTTGAGTTATAAACCTGTGTCAAAGGGTGTGGAAGTAATAGTTGCATTTTTTTAAATCATAATTCAAAATTGCTTTCCAGAATGGTTTAGCCAATTCATAGTTCCACCAAAAATGTACTTTTCTGTTTGCAATACTTCCAACATTTACTATTTCTATCTTATGTGATCTTTTTACAATTTTCTGAGTGGAAAACGAAGCCTCAGAATATTTAATTTTGTTTCATTTGATATTATTCTCTTTTTTTGGTAATAATCTGCAATCCTTCTTTAAAATTTTTTATTTCCTGTAATATATTGAGGAATGATCCTTGGTCTTGTGTGTTTATATGTGTTGATTCCTTATATGTGATGAATATTAGATCTTTTTTCAGAAATATTTGTTTAAAATATTTTTCTTTCCAATAGGCAATGCTCCTTATCATAGCTGCATTTATTTTATTGGTTCAAAATCTTTTAAATTCATGTCATTGAAATGAGCAAACAGATAAAGATATGTGACCTCCTTTATCCATGCTTCATTAAGAATGATTTCCCCAATTAAGAGTTGTAAAAGGTATTTAAAAAGGCATGGTGCAGTGAAAAGAGTCTGCTGACTTTGGAGTGAAAGATGGTTTACATTTCATTTCTGATACTTACTACCTTTATGATTTGGAGCAAGTCATAAAGTCCTTCCTTGATCTCAGTTTTCAAATCTGCAAAAGTAATAGAATGGACTAAAAGTCCTCTGAGGTCATTTCCAACTCTACATCTGTGATTATATATGATCATTCTCTTAATCAGATCATACATCCATCATGTAAGATGTTGGTCTAACCCTAATTTCTATAAAATTGCTTCCTAATTCTCCAAGAAGCTATTGTCAAATAAGGGTTTCTTCCTCTCAAAGTCAATGTTATTGACTTTATTGAACTCTGGATAATTTAATGAATAAATAAATTTAAAAAGCATTTTTTTCTTTCTATATGCAAATCACTGTGCAAAGCCCTGGAAGTAGGGCATTAATCGGAAGGAAAATAGTCCCTGCTTCCAAGAAGCTCATATTCTAATAAAGGAAGACAACATATATAGGTGGTTTCAGCCATAAGATAGATGGAAAAGCCCCATAGTCTTTAACATGGAATGGCAAAGCGAATAGTAATTAATCTTCTTTAATGGTATTTCCATCTATAAGATCATGTAATTTAAAATATAGAATCATTGACCATGCCAGCAACCTTGTTGGCAAGAACTTTCTTTTCTAGGTCTTCAGTAGTTGCATTTTCTGAGGAAAGGAAGGGGATTGTCACTCATATAGAAGGGTTTACCTAGTAGCTCCACAAGAATTGATTCCTTAAATAACGTCAAGAAATTCATTGTTTCTGATTTGTCCTTCTTTAAGATGTTTCATTGGTATATTTTTTTCATTTTTTTAAAACAGGGTTTACATGAAAAGTTATTGTTTTCTGTTCAGTTAGTTCAGATGGGTGCCACATTTCTAATTCTTACTGACAACATCCTGTTCTCAATATATTCTCTCCTGGGGCGCAGAGGCAATTGTCAAACTAGAGTCCAGTCATGTCTCATTAAGAAGAGTGAGAAAATGTTCTATTATTGGCACCTGAGTTTGAAAAGCATCATCAACCTTAGTATAATATATATATAATATATTGTAACATATGTAATAATAATAATACTATTATCGAATGATCTATATGTAATATGTAATATAATATATAATATATAATATAATAATAATAGTATAATAACATTTCAGCTTTTATCTCATGCATTGATCCACCCTTTCCATAAAGATTTCTTTAAAAAGTAGGATCCATATACAACCAATAGATTTTTTTTAATAGTAATAGATAGAGAGTTAACTAATGATCTTCCAAGCTAGTCTCCTGCTTCAGAATAGATTCCTCCCAATCACTTGACTTCAACTCAAATTGCCTATAGCAATGTGGGCTTCTTGGTCTTTTCTTTAAGTGGACCTTAGTCATCTGGATCATTCAGTGAATAGAGTATCAGGCCTAAAGTCAGCTGGCCTCAGACACTTGCTGTATGACCCTGAAAAAGTCTGCCTCAGTTTCCTCATCTATAAAATGAACTGGAAAAGGAAAAGGGAAACCACTCTGCTATCTTTGCCAAGAAAAATCCCAAAAGGGGTCACAGAGAGTCAGACAGAACTGATCAATAGCAACAACAAAGTATTTCATTGCTATAGGAGCTTCATGATGAATGCTGTGCAGGGTGTGCTGGTGGCAAATATTTAACAATCGACTCTCCTAAAACGTATGGAGGACACATAATAAGTTTAACCTGCACTATTAATATTTTCTTCATCATTTTAAAAGAATAGATAACTAAAAATAAATAAATTAAGCCCCGGTTTATAACATTTGCCAATTTCCAAGGTATAGATGCTCATACTCTCCTGAGCCAGTTCAAGCTGACCCCAGCACACTCCTGTTCTTTATTCACTATACAACAGTACTCAGTTAACATTAAGTAATATTAACAAATATTTCCTGAAAGGAAAAAAAAGAGTATTTGTTGATAATATGTATGCATTATCTACCTGCAACTTATAAAAATATAGCACATACATATTCTCCATTAGATGTTCTTTTGGCCTTTGTGATAGTTCAGCTTGTTTCTGGTCCTCTTTGCTAAAGAAAACATTATCTATCGACATCTGCCATGTAGACTAAACAAGGGGGAATCAGCCAGCTTCCATGTTGCTTTGGGGGGGAGAAGGGTAAAAAGGGACAAATGTTTGATAATGCCATCTTGATTTTGTTTTTATTCATGTGTGGGAGGCTTAGCATAAAAGCACCATGTGTCTTGTCTAGAATCAGTAAACAGGCAAACGATGAAAAGAAATGCATGTGGCAGTTCTTTATTGCAAAAAAAAAATTGGGAGGGAAAACTCCATTACAATAACAATTCTCCAAAGGAGGAAGATGTGTCCATCTTCTTGGACACAGAAGGTTCTCTGAAAACTTTTCAGAACTTCTCTATAATCTCATTAAATATTATTCAGCACATGGTAGAATACAAAATGAGAAGGGTCTATCATGGACCTATCCCAAAAGGATTTAGTTCTTAAAATAGCCAAAAAACAATAGGTTGTCTTGCCTTTTATGTAAAACAGAGAATCTTAGATACTCTCCAGGACAAAATAGACTTAGTATCTGTTACAACATATAGAAATACCAGCTCTTGTTTGCTTATCTCACAATCCCAAAAGACAAAGAGGCAAGATATATTAATATAAGGAACTTGACATAAGGAAGATTTCAGTTCAAATTCTGCTTTTTATACTTCACACCTTTTAGTTGTAAAATGAGGGTATAAATATTTGCAGAACTTATTACACAATTTGTTTTGAGACTCAAGTGGTGTCATGCCTTATTTATGTTATCATTCATGGATCATTCGATAATAGTATTATTATTATTACATATTATTACTATATTACCATTATAACTGTAATGATTTGGATACACATAAAAGAGAAAACATTATGATATTATGAATATAGATTGAGAGAACTCTCCTTTACCTACGTGCACAAAAATGCTTACAGGGGATTACAAAAAAGCTCTAAATGAAAAATATACTCATTTATTAGTATTAGGAGAATTAGAATTAGGAGATGGCTGACTGAATTGGAGTACAAGAATGCAATGGAATATTACTGTGACTAAAGGAATGATAAATATGAAGATTCAGGGAAAATTTGTATGAAGTGATGCCAAGTGAAGAAAACTGAGCCAAAAAACCTGTATCAGTGTAAATATAGTCCACATGGAAAGATAATAAACTTTGATCACTTACAAAGATCAATATTAGTATGATACTGTCAAGGTTAAACACACAGCCCTCTTATCTGTTAATAATACTAAAAAAGTTGAGGAGAGCTAATGTACTTTTTAAGAAGGGGGTTTTGGTGAAACATCTGCTATGCCAAAAAATATCCATCAATATATTTTAAAGAATAAAATAAAAAGAGAAGCATCCTTTTGGGTGATCATTTTCTATAAACAGCATATAAATAAATATGGCCATTTTATATAAATACTATTGTAAGGTCTTGGGCAAGAAAGAATAATTAGGGTGGTGATATAGGAGGTAATGGACAGGACAGATATTGTGAAAGGACAATAAATAGAGGGTGCTTCTGTTGACTTGTATGCAGGGAGTAAGGAAAATGGGAAGTGAGTCAGTGGCTTTGAAAGTCTAGGTAACTAGGAAAATGGTTGGGTACCTAAAAAAAGTAAACAATCAAAAGGAAACATTTATTAGAGGAAAATATAATAGGACCGTTAGGATACAGTAGAGAAAATGCCAGGTTTGGAATGAGGAAAACTCATTTTCTTGTGTTTAAATTCAGACTCAAGACACTTGCCAGCTATATGACTCTGACAAATTACTTAACCCTGTTTGCCTCAGTTTTCTTATCTGTTAAATGAGCTGGAGAGAGAAATGGCCAACTACTCCAGTCACAAAGCATCAGACACAACTACATAACATAACAATAATAATGGATTTAGTTTTGGCCATAATGAAATTGAGATAATTACAGATTACAGTGGAAGATATATAGTTGAAGATATATATCTGACAAATGGAAATTTAGATGTGGAATTTGGAAGAAAAGACAGGACCACAGAGATAGATCTGCATGAATAGGTAGGTGAAGTCATGAAATTAGATGAGCTTTTAAAGAGAGAGCACATAGAATATAGAGAGAAAAGAAAAATACAAGGACTTTGGGATAAATCTATACTTAATGCTTGGAATATGGAAAAGAAAAAAAAAGAGCCAGTGAAAAGGAGATGACAGAAAGATAACAAGAAAATGAAGTGTCTCTGAAAGCAAAGAGGTCAACAGGGTCAGGTTTACTGATAAGAAGGATGAAGACAGAGAAAAGATCTTTTTTTCAAAAGACCAATTTTCATCAAATGGCAAATAACAAAAATTTCTGATAATTGAAAATGAAGGGAGGCAAGATATCATTACTTCAGGGGTTAGTAGAAGCAAAAGAAGGTTTAGATTTGGTTTTGGAATAGGGAAAACCTGAACATATTTTTTAATCAGAAAGCATCAACAGAGAAGGAGAGATTAAGAAGCAAGCGTGGAACAGTGGAAAAAGGAGCTAGCTGAACATAAAATTTAAAGACCTTTGACAAGTCATTTAATCTCATCTTTAAAATGATGGTGTTGGGCTAGATGGCTTTTATGTTCGTTTCCAAATTAGTGATCCTATGACTGAACATGAAAAATAATGAGGGACGGGGAAAGGGAAGAAAGAACCTGGAGAAAGCTGGCAGGAGGCACACCATTTTGATTAGAGTGAAAAAGTTTGTGAAAGAAAATTATGAGAAACAAGACTGGAAAAGTAGAGAAACTCATAAAAAGGAAACCCTAAGGATGTAACTTCAAGAACTTTAACATTGACCAGAAGAGGTTTTAAAGTAGCAAGATCTTTCTATACCTATTAATCACATCCTACAAGTTACTTCTTATTCTAATTATCCATGAGGCTGACATAGCATATTATCCATCTTGCTCTCAAATGTGGATTTCCTACAAAAGTTTCATGTAGAAAAAGAAATACTTAGAGGTGAAGGCAGACTAGTTTTATAATAGAAAACATTTTTGAGAACTGTCAAGATGACAAATTCCTTGTGCTCAATCATTCCTCTCTCTTTATCTTTTTCATTCTTACCTAACTTAGTGGGATTCCTTTAGTCCCCTAAGGACAGTTTCATGACTCATTCTATGATTCTGTGGAGGCATCCAGGCACCTGCTTGAGATCCACAGTAATATCCTTAGGGGTAGGGATGGGATCTTCAAACCAGAGTTGGAAAATCATTGCAGGGGGCTCTAGTGCTTAAGCTTTTTGCATGCAATTTGAAAAGAATCTCATCCCTTAAAGACAGGGGTTGCTAAACCTTAGGACCCCTTGAGGTTTGTTGATTAAGTTCAGGGAGTCTGTGAACTTGGATAAGAAAAGAATCATGAGCTTATTTTCATTAACAAATAATTAAACTCTAGCCTTTCCTTCAAGATTTTGTGTTAATTTTTTAAATGAAGCTTTATAAAGCTTGTGGATTAAGCAGAATACATTTCCAAATTTAAAAGCAACCCCCCCAATTATAATGCAATAACACAAAGCAATAATATAAATGATATCATTATTCTAAGAAAGAGACCATGGAAATTGACCCAAGACATTAAAAAAAAAAGCTAAGAATGCTTGCTGATCTGGAACACAAATTGTAACTTTCACACAGATGCACTTTGGCATCAAAAAAAATACAGTTGGTAAATTTAGGAACTGAGAACAAAAAGAATCAGATCTCCATAATCTTCACATTTGGTTATAACTATCAGTCGCCAGGGACAGCTGATACGTTCCACAGTAAAAGAAAAAGACTGTGCTCATTTCTAT
Organism: Myrmecobius fasciatus; assembly: GCA_023553655.1. Taxonomy (NCBI): domain Eukaryota; kingdom Metazoa; phylum Chordata; class Mammalia; order Dasyuromorphia; family Myrmecobiidae; genus Myrmecobius; species Myrmecobius fasciatus. The sequence goes on along the minus strand of JAJPUD010001737.1, from coordinate 37,638 downwards.
TAGATGTGCTGGTTCCATTAAGAATGAAAACAGCAAAATCTGAGTTGAGTGGAAGCTTAGCAGGTTGATTTTCAGGCCATAAAGATTAGGGGATTTTAATAATTTCTGATAATTAAGTAGGAAAAATTAGAAAGAATAAAAGACTTCTCAACTCCTTTCCCTCCTGCTTCCTCCCACAAAAGAGTTTACTCATTGGAGCTATTTCCTTTATCTCTGGCCAATTAAGCATTATCTTTGTAGGATCTGCTTTTGCAAGTCCTAATTTCTTTAATGATTAGTCTGGGGATGGTTCCCATGGTACATGGTTTACAATTACAAAAAAAAAAATGTCAGAGTAACAAGGGTTATTAAACCTGTGCTTTTCATCCCTTTAGCTCCAGTTGCCATAGTTTCCTTGTATATAGTCTCCCAAGAGCCAAAGCCTTGGACAATTTATTTCTTATATGCAAAGGAATTAGCAAATTTCACTTTGGTGCTAAATCATAAAGGAGAAAGGAAGATTTAAAGGCAACCTTGGTTTCTTTAAAGAAAAAAAAGACATGTTTTTATTTGATATATTTTTTGCTTTGTTTCTTAACTGTTCAGTCTTGTTCAATGCATTGAAACCCTGTATTCCATTCTAGAACCAATTGTAAATTGTAGCATTTAAAATGAGTCATTAGGGACAGGCAGTTAGGTGGCGCAGTGGAAAGAGCACCAACCCTGAAGTCAGGAGGAGTTGAGTTCAAATTTGACCTCAGACACTTAATACTTCCTACCTGTGTGACCCTGGTCAAGTCACTTAACCTCAATTGCCTCAGCAAAAAGCAAAAAAAAAAAAAAAAAAGTCATTGGCAGTAGAATTCTAATCACTCAGAGAAAGTTAGGTAGCATAGATGATAGAATACTGGGCCTGCATTCCAGAAGATCTGAGTTCAAATTCTATTTCAGATACTCACTAGCTGAATGATGCTGAGCAAGTCATGTAACCTCTGTCTGCCTCAGTTTTTTTTCATTTGTAAAATGGGGATAATTAATAGCATCTATCTCCCAGGATTGTTATAAGGATCAAATGAGTTAATGGTAAAGTGCATGCAGAGTGCCTGACAAAAATAAATGCTTAATAAATGCTTGTTTCCCTCCTTCCCAGAGTGGTTCTCTGATGCTTTCATTTAAGGAGCTTTCAACCTGGCATTTAAAGCTTCCACAATATAACTGTCACTTTTCTTTCTAGTCTTATTTTATATTATTCTCTATTCACATCATCATCATTCTAGTTATTGTCATCCCAGCTACAATGCTTTTTATTTTTTTTCATTCTGTCTTTCTGCAGTTGGTCCCTTGTGTTTTTGATAGCATTTTTCCTCATTTCCACCTTATGGAATTCCTAGTTTCCTTCAGGGCACAAGATAGGTGTCATCTTCAACACTTGACCTTTCCTGGTCCCTTTTCTCTCCTTCCCTCTGGGCACTATTTCATACATACTTGGCTTTTAATTCACTTAGCTGTGAATGTTCTTCCACTCCCTTGCCCCACCTTTGCCAGAAGAAGGTAAGTTTCTTAAGGGCAGATACTGTTGTCTTGTATCCCTGGCATCAAACACAGTACCTTGAATGTACCAGACTGTGGACATGTTTACGGAGTTAAATTTAAAGATGGCAGAAACTCTAAAACAGAACAGACTACCTTGAATAATCAGGTGGCTATCACCACAGAATATATTTTGATAAAAATTTCTTCTGATGCCTCAGATTACTTATTGTTGTTTTTTTTTCAATCTATGTGTTTTGTTTTAATATAAGTGACATAAAATTTACAAAGAAAAGAAATTCTTTTAAAACAATTAAGTAAAGAAAAGCAACATAAAAGGGTATTACACATTTGTGTTACATTGTTTGCTAAAAGGAAGGTAGGATATACACTTTAACCTTAATAAATGAATGCTAGTTTATTATATGTAAGTGTTTCCAAATTTCTTTGGGTAATAATGTATCTGCTCTTCCTTGACTCCACCTTGGTATGTAGGCATGTTCTTCTCCCAGTAGGTTTGGACTATTCTGGAGTCATTGCTTTTCATTTTACCTTTTCTGAGAAGAGGATCAAGACATCTGAATAATGGAATGACCACCACAGCAAAACCCTGTCCCCACCTGCAAGTCATATTATTTAAGCATGAAGGGAAAAAAGGACTGAATTTATTAATTTTTTATCCTGATTTGTAAAATTCATCAAATATAACAATAAAAAAGGTTGTCTCTCATATCCAACGTGGGAGACTCCAGCTTAGAACAATTACTTTTTCCCTGACAATGTATATAGAGGCTACATTATCTGTCCCCTTTCCTAACTTCTATAGACCTTTCCCAGCCAATGTCCCCTTCTCTTTGAATCCTAATTAAACAGAAGTATAAATCAACTTTAAAGAATAGACAAGCTTTGCATTTAATATAATTCCTCCAAAACTGTTTGTGTGAGGGAGGAAGAAGAGGCAAAATCCCGATGATCTTAGCCAGGTTTCACAAAAGGATGGTTCAAGAGGGCTTCTCCATTACAGTCACTCTTAGGCAGACTGCCCCATTGTCCATGAGGAGAAGAGGCAGCAGCTGCCATCCATAATGCATCACTCCAAGTGTTTTATCTCTTGCTGCAGATTCTATTCCATCTCCCAAATCTCAAAACCAAAGCAAAATTGGATGGTTATACCACTGCAAAGGAATTCTGTCAAGTCCTCCATTACTTTTCTTTCTTCTTGTAGTCTACCTGCTTTTAGTCCTCAAGGATAAGAGAAAAGCAATCTATTTCTAAGACTTACAGTTATTTTCCTTCTATAAACCACAAGCTAAGGACCTTCATTCCATTGCATGGATTTCTCCTTTGTAGAGAGAAGCATAATTTCCTCATAACCTTTGTTTTTTATAACACATCCATTTCCCAATCACTGAGTACAAAATATATTTCCAACTTTTTGCTACTAAAAACAATGTTACTATGAATATTTGAGGGTACCTATAACATTTATTTCTATCAATAACATTCTTGAGATATAAAACCAATGGTAGGATCTCTGTGTAAAAGGGTATGAATAATTCTAGAAAATTTTTGCACAATTTTAAGTTAATTTGTAAAATGATCTAAGCCATTCACAGTTTTACTAGCAACAAAAAAGCATGCCTGTTTTCCTATATTTATTCCATAATTGAATTTTTGCATTCTTTTGTCATCTTGCCAATTTGATAGAGATAAGGTGAAACCTTAAAGATGTTTTAAATGATCCTAAGCCTGGAGTTCTCCCATCATACACCTCCTAAACTCACATTCACATGTAGCTTAAGGTAGCTCAAAAAAAATTCCTGTACATAATGACTAAATCCACTACAAATTTATGTTACTCAATATAAAGTAGGCATTCACTATAAAAAGGAATTATTTGACTTTAAATTCATTCTCTATTCCATTTTCCATAGTTATTGTTTCAAAATTTGTCACCTCCAACTACACTCTTTCTGCTACCCTCTCAGCAGAGGTACTCCCTCATATTTTAGTCCAAATTTTGATGCTATTTGGTAAGGTCCCCTACTCTCCTCTTCCCTTTCTCCAAGAATATCTTTCCTCTTCTCACCATCCTTTTACTCTTATCTCAGTAAGAGACATGACCCTTCTTTTCTCCTAGGACAACTACTCTGTATGTATTCTTGTTCCTATCCTCTCTGGTGTTCTCCTTAAGATTAGCCATTATTCTCTTTCTCCAATCTTCAATCTCTCACTTTTTACTTGTTTCTTCCTTACTGCCTATAGCAGCAGTAAGGCTCGAGTTTCTGCCATATACTTGATAGTAGAAGTCATCTTCTGGAGAAGATGGAAGGGAATAGCATCAGGGATGCATATGAAGCATCTGGCCTTGTTGAGACGGGACATGTCCACTATCTATGGCTATACCCCAAGGGTCTATCTGAGCCCTTTTTGCTTTTCTCTCTACAATTTTTCTTTTGGTGGATTTAATGATCATCTTTATGAAAATTAATCTAAAATTTTTGCCTTGCTCCTGACCTTCCATCCTTAATCTCCAACTGCCAATTGGATGTTTTAAAATGTATGTTCCTGAGGCATCTCAAACTCAAAACATCCAAAAGAGAATTCATTATCTTTCATTCAAAACTCAACCTTCTTCCAAAGTTATTTATTCTTATTGATGATACAGTCATTCTTCTAGCCATCCAGAATTGCAATGTTGGTATGATACCTCATTCTTATTCATGATTTATATTTTGTCATATGGCAAATAAGCAGACAAATAAGTAGACAGTCAACAAGGACTTTGAGGAGTCCACAGTTATCCATAAACACAAGTATAACATAAAAAAATATGCAAGGAGATGGAACTTTACTGTTGATGATTCATTTTAGGTATTTATTGAAAGAGTGATCATTTCCTAATGACATAGCATCTTTGAAAAAATATTGATATTAAAAATGTGGGTATTATTTTGAAAAAGAAGCTTATATGACCAACATAACAGAGGAAATTAAGTAGGGCACAAGCATATTTGAGGGGTTCTACTAGATCTTAAGGAAAAAATAATGACATCTAACTGGATCCAATTTTAGCTTTCCAAAAGTCACTTGGGACTTTTGGACCAAAGCCAATGAAAAGTAAACAATCCATAATGGGAAGACATTGAGATAGCTTTCAGGTCTAGCCTGCAGGGGATCTGCCATCAAAGGGGAAGAAGGAACAAATTAGTGTGTGAGTGAAAGGGGAATATAAGAGAAAAAGACTAAAATTACCAAAGATCTCAGCATAAACTCAGTTAAAAAACCTTGAACGTAAGCATAAAAATCAATAATGAAGGTATTAATAATAGAGAAGATGGCTTCCAAGATATCTAAATGAGTTCAAGCTTCTCTGCATAAATATTGCAAGAAAAAAGGAGAATGAATCAATATCTGCTGAGACAGAAGGCCCTGTGGATTTCCAAAATACCATAAGATGGCAGCAGGATGTACCAAAATGGCTTAAGAGAGAATAAGTACCAGATTTTTAGCCTTCTTGTTCAACCAAAATAATTGGCAGAATAGAAAATAGAAAAAATGGTGGCTTGTTTCACAAAAGAATAAAAACAGAAATAAGTGATAGGGAATGCAAATACATGAAAGTGAAGGATAATCTGGAAGAAGAAAAGCAAAAATCAATAACATTTAAATAAAATAATCTCTATTCAAGAAAAGCATATTGACCATGAAGATAGAATTGGTAGAAACAAGTTAAGGATCATAGATCCCCCAGGAAAATATAGACATTTTTTTAAAAACTGTGACTATAATGCAAGAAACAATACATCAAAATTACATAGAACTTCTGAACAGAAGTTCAGAAAACAAAGTGCCAATCAGAAGAATCCACACATACTTCCAGAAAGGAGACAGGCATATGGTAGTAGCAAAGAATTAGAAAGAAAGTGTTAATTGATTGTTGAATAGATAAACAATTTTGGAAACATGGGTGTAATAAAATATTACTGTACTTTAAGAAATAAAAAATGTGATAGAGAAGCATGGAAATATCTATATGAATTCATCCAGAGTCAAGCAAGTAGAACCCGGAAAATAACATATAAACCCAGAATGTAAGTGGAAAGAACAACCATAAAACAATCAAAAGTGACTTGCAAAATTACCAAGAATGATCATGGCTCCAAAAAAAAGAAATAAAAGATATATACTCTCTCTGCTTCTTTGAAAAGGTGGGAGGTCCAAAAGTATAGTTCATTGCCTATGTTTTCATATTTATTTTATGTATTGATCACTAATGTTGAATTTTTGTCTCTTTTACTTCTTTATTTTTCAAAAATATTATTTGTTACATTGAATAGCTCTCCAGAAGAGAGTGGAAATTCTTGTAAAAAATAAAAATATATATTAATAAAAATTATTTTTGAAAGAACTGAAAAGATAATTCCATTAACTTATTTTTATTGTTTCATGGCTATCGGTAGTATTTCTATGAAGTAATAATGGTGAGACTGCTAGATGACACAAAACAAAAAAAGTAATAATAGTGGTGGTGGACTTCCTTGGTTCCCCTATGATCTTACTAGAAAAACTTCCAGAACATCTCTGAAACAGATAAGTCCAGCTTTTGGTTTTAGATAATGTATTTGACTATAAGAAGGAGAAGCTTTTTTTCTTTGCTGATCTTTTCTGTGTTTTGCTAAACTATAAATCACTGAAATATAGATTATGTGTAAATCATAAAAAATTAAAATATAAATGAATACATAATATAAATATAAATGAGCACTTTAGCAGTTTTTTAGCCTATATTGAGATGAATGTGATTTTTGTTGCTTTTGCACTGATTGCCCCTTATGCCTGGAAATATTAAGCCCTCTCACCTCTGCTTCTTTAGTTTCCTTGTATATATATATTTAAATTCAGTTCAAATATCACCTTTTGTAAGGGGTCCTTCTCATTCCCCACTTGCTAGTCTGTTCTTTCCTACATATTTGTTGCATATAATTCATATAACAAAAATGAGAAGAGGAAGGATGAGAAGGAGGGAAGAAAGAAAAGAAGAAGAAAGGAAGGGGAAGAGGAGAAGAAGAAGGAGGAGGCAGAGGAGGAGTAGGAAGAGAAGGAAGAGAAGGAGGAGGAAGAGGAGGAGGAAGAAGAGGAGGAGGAGAAGGAGGAGGAGGAGGAGGAGGAGGAGGAGGAGGAGGAGGAGAAGGAGGAGGAGAAGAAGAAGAAGAAGAAAAAGAAGAAGAAGAAGAAGAAGAAGAAGAAGAAGAAGAAGAAGAAGAA
>JAJPUD010001737.1:11478-30761 GCA_023553655.1 Myrmecobius fasciatus | reverse complement strand
AAGAAGAGGAGGAGAAAAAAAGAGGAGGAGGAGAAGGGCAAGAGGAAGAGAAGGAAGAAAGGAAGGAGGAGGGGAGAAGGCAGAAAAGGAAAGGGAGGAGAAGGGAAATTAAGAGAAAGAGAAGGAGGGGAGGAAGAGAAGCATTTTATATACTAATTTAAGGTGTGCAAAGCACTTTATACATTATTTCATTTCACCCGTATTTTCAGATAAGGAAACTGCCCAAAGTCAGGAAGCTTATATGTGTTTGAGGTGGAATTTGAACTCAGGTCTTCATAATTCCCAGGTCTAGCATGCTACCTACTGCACCACCTAGGTATCTTTTTTACCTAACTAGGCTCCATTTACAAATGGCCTCCCCTATTATGATGCAGGGATTGACTTTTGCCTTTCTTCCTGTCTTTAGAATTCTTTCTATCTTTTGTATTTTATTGTCCCAGGCACTTAGTAAGTACTATTGACTCAACTTTATTATATTGTCTTCCTAAAGTTGAACCATCTTTGCATCTCAGGTATAAATATAACTTACCTATAATGAATTTGGGAAGGGAAGGGCAGTATGCTGGGGTTGATTAAATTAATCTTTAAATGCCATCTCATGCAACAAGTTCAGAGTTGTGATGCCCGGTTCCCATAGAAGCTTTTGGGATCTATTTCTTACCATGTGACCCAGGGCTAAAACTCTTACATTGTCTCCACCCAGATTTGAACTCAGATATTCCAGACCAGACTATGACAGACTCATCAGACAGTGGTTAACCACTGTGCCAAAGCCAGAGAAATCTAAGTTCACATGTGATCAAGGGCAAGTCACTTTACCGTTTTGGTTTTTTTTTTTTTTTGATTCAGTTTCTTCATCTATAAAAAGGGGAATATAATAGCACCCATTTCCTAGGTTGGTGTGAGGATTAAATGAGATAATCATTATAAAATACATAGTAAGTGCCTGGCATATAGCAGACACTATCTATAACTATCTATCTATCTATGTGTGTGTTAGTGTGTGTCTGTATGTGTATATATGTTAATTATTATTTTTTAATGAAGATAATCATAGCACCTACATTCCAAGGTTGTCAAATGAGATAATACATGTAAAATACTTTTCTAACCCTAAAACATTGTATACATTGTTTTTAGATTATGCCTAGCACTAGCTACAGAGCTTTGCACACAGTAAGTGCTTAATAAACATTTGTTTAAATAAATTGCTGAATTTTCCACTAGATAGTGAGTGCCTTAAAGACAGAGCTCATGCCTCATTCGATTTCTGTATTGGCTCACAAGACCTGGATAAGTGGTGACTGCATTGCAGTGCTTAACAAATTCCTTTGGTCCATTAATTTATAACTTTCACCTGAATTTCTTATTACAATCATCAGCCACAAAAGACCTCAGTCTTCCATTAAAGGAAAAGAAAGAGTTTAAAATGAAGACATTTAGAATTGACATTTTTCCCTCAACTAACTCATCTTGGACAAAGTTAGTGGACTGTTATAATAGATTTTCATCTGGAAAAGGGGGATTTATACCCTATAGGTTTATTTTGAGAATTTAATGAAATTACCTATATTAATGTACTTTGGAGAGGAGCAGCTAGGTGGTGCAGTGAATAGAGCACCAGGTCTGGAGTCAGAAAGACCTGAGTTCAAATCCAGTCTCACTTAAATACTATGTGCCTCAGTTTCCCCATCTGTAAAATGAGTCAGAGAAGGAAATGCCAAACCGCTTCAGTATTTTTGTCAAGAAAATCCCAAATGAGATCATGAAGAGTCAGACACTACTATACAACTCCTGGGAGAACATAAAACACCATTATATAGATTATTGTTTTCATGATTACTTTTGACTTTCTAGAAAATCTAACTGATCTAGAAACCTTCAAGAAGAAGGTGAAAAATTATCTTCATAGAATGAAGTCAGCAGCTTGTGAGAAGAATTTTTGGGAGTGATTAACAGTCCTGCCACTTCATGAGATGTCAGTAAAATGCTTCAGGCTACTCTGTTCGAGGTGTTACTGGAATATGTGAGAAATTATATAGCTGTTATTTTGCAGAGATGATAAGAACAATGCTAAATCAAAACACATTTATTAAAAACAGACTATACACTAGCAGATTGTGTTCTGTAAGATTCTGGTACAGTGCATTTATAAATATCAGCTCAATTCTCTTAACTCCTGGGTTGATTGTTCCAATGCCAATAATCATGGAATACTGAAATTAAAAAGAATATTAGAGATAACTGTTTTCCAACCCCTCGGTTTTAGGTGAAGAAGCTTTGACCAAGAGAGGTAAAATATCTATCCTACAGTCATTCAGGAAGAAAGCAGCCAAGCCACAATGTGCTTCTCGGGACAATTTCCATTATAACATATGTTTCCTTTTCAGAGGCTTTTACAGTACAGTACTCTTCTCCCTTTGCACCTATGGAGGATTAATGGAACTAAAGATTCCTAAGATCTGTATCTATGTGGCAGATGTCAAGCCCATCATGACAGGGAAGCAGACACCAACCAGTCTACTCCAAATGCTTATCTTTAAAAATAGTTCCTATGTTTTGCATGATTTCACACGGATAATGGATATCATATTGCTTGCCTTCTCAGTGGAAGAAGGAGGGGCTGGAGAAAGAATTTGGAACACAATTTTTTTAAAATGAGTGTTAAAAAAAGAAAACAATAATTTTAAAAGGTTAAAAAAAAGTAGTCCTTGTGTTATTTTCAACTTTAGAGTGCAAGTTTCATATCCATATGTTCTAACAACGATTCTCCCACTTGTTCTTCTATCTCCTTTAGGGATAACTATGACTGGGTGGTACTTGAGGGCGCTTCAGGTAATGCTTGCTTTCTCATTTTCTCATGACATGGAGGCTAGCAAAAGCAAGTGGAAAGGCCGATTTGGGAGCAGGAGCATTATCTAAGAGATAATGGGAAAACCTGCTTTATGAGATTACAGGATCCAAGTGGATATCTGTTTTAGACAAGAGAACCAAAAGCCAGCCTTATGATATCACCAAGAAATCAAAAGGCTTATGCTGCTCAACATAAACAGTTTTATCAGGCTTCCCACTTGCAGAGCATTCTACTCCTAGATGCTTTCCTTATCAAGCCACTTGAAGTCCATATCTTTGCTGGAAAATACTGCCATTTTGGCCACTACCCTACACAGGGATGATACATTCTATCATGTATCATATAGTGATGATACATTCTCTTCAAATCAATGTACACAGTATTACATATCTAGATGATCCCTGAATCCTTGAGTAATACTGTAAAAAAATACTCACTGATTTAGATAAACAGTGATGGGAGGGAAGACCATCTGAAAAATTCAAAAGTACAGAAATATAGAACTTAAAAAATAAATTGTTCCTTTAAATTACATACTATAACTATGTTGCCTAGTAGAGATATTCAGAAGGCCTGTTTTAAAGAATAAATGTATTTCATTGCTTTAATGAATGAATGCATTCAGTACCAGAAGATGAAATGCATTTTGAGGTACTGAAAAAGCTTGATAGATGTGATTGATGAGCCCCTGCTAATGATCTCTGAAAGATTATGGAGCAAGGAAGAGTAATGCAGAGCTGGAAAAGGACAAATCTCCAAACTCTTCACCCCCACTCTCCAAAAAAAAAAAAAAAAAAAAACCCAGCAAGAGAATGGGCCATGGTCTGGTAAGCTTTAATTTGATTCCTACTGAAATAATGTTAATGTTTTCAACTGTTGTTCAGTTGTGTTCAAGTCTATATTACTTCATTTTGGGTTTTGGGTTTTTTTTTTGTTTTGGGTTTTTTTTTTTTGTTTTTTTTTGCAAATATACTTGAATGATTTGTCATTTCCTACTCCAGCTCATTTTACAGGGGAGGAAACTGAGAAACTGAGTCAAGTACCTTGCCTGGGGCTACACAGCTAGTGTCTGAGGCCAGATTTGAACTCATGAAGATGAGTCTTCTTGACTCCAAGCTCAGCACTCTGTTCACTTAATCACTTTGCTTCCTCAAAGAGATAGTGAAAATTAAATAAAGGAATCAGTCATCTCAAATGACTCTACCAAGAAAGGTCCATGATAGATAAACTATGTAAGCAACTTCAGAGCATGGACTGTCATGTACCCCCACAACTGTCTTTGTATTTCCAGCATTTAGCACAGTGCCTGGCTCTTACTAAATATTTTATCATCTATTTATCTGGCTATCCGTCTGTCTCTTCTTTTCTTCCTTTTTATTCATTCTTTCTCTTCCTCCTTTCCTCCGTTCCTTCCTTCCTATATATATATATATATATCTTTCTGTAGATATATATATATGTATATATATGTAAATATGCATACACATATAAATATGTGTATATATGTACATACATACACATGTATATATGTGTATATATGTATACACACACAGAAAGATAGTGATAGATAAATAGCCTGTTTATCTATCTGCCTGCTTATCTCATTCCCTTTTTGACAGGTTATTGTTATATCTTACTGTTGTAAATGGAATTTACTTAGATTTTGTCATAACATCTGACAAAGTTATCCTTGCTATTCTAATGGAAAAGATGAAGAGATGGGGGTTAGACAACACCACCATTAGGTGAATTTGGAATTTGAATGATCAGACTCGAAGAGTATATGAGTGAATGTGAAGTCCTTACTCCATACAAATCTATGCCATTACTCTTTCAATGCAAACCTTCTAAGACAATGCCTTAGAGATCTGTGCTTGGTCCAGAGCTGCTTGACATTTTTTTTTCAGTGACTGAGTAAAGGCATAGATGGCATGCTTATCTCATCTGCAAATAATGCAAAACTGAGAAGGATAATTAACAAACTAAGTAGTGCTCTCCAAACCTTTTTGACTATTCATCTATCCACAAGGAATTTTTAAGCATGCAATTCCAATATGTACATTAACTTTTAAAATTAATTACATGCATGCCTGCTTACACTATTGACACCTACACAAAAACAGTAGTTTAGAAGAATGAGATAAAAATATTTTGAAAAGATTTGAAAATATTTTATTTATTCAAGGTACAAAGTAGCTTTTTGCTCACACTAATTTATTCATAATGCTACATCAGTACAATCTAATTATGTTTATCTATTTTTAAAAATGTGCTTCAAAAATCTGTAACATAAATTTGAAGTTCAGGTTACAAGTTCATAACTTCCTCAACCATTCCCCAATTGATAAGCATTCCCTTTATTTCCAGTACAAAAATGTATATGTGTGTATACACATACACATATCTACACACAGATAGATTTGTTGATAATAACTGACATTTACATAGATCTTTAAGATTTGCCCAGTACCTTACAAATATTAAATCATTTTATCTTCGCCATAATACTGGGAAGTCGGTCTTATTATTATCCCCATTTGCAAATGAGGAAACTGAGACAGCAGAGGTTAGGTAATTTGCCTAAAGCCACACAGTTAGTGTCCAAGATTGGACTTGAACTCAATTCTTCCCAACTGCGGGTTCAGTATTCTCTAGCCTACATCATCCCCCTGCTCACAGACAACACAAAATTCTAGAACTATTGTAAATGCTTTGGTTCATCAGTGCTTTTTTCTTCTTTCATAGATCTCTTAGGAATATAGTCTTGCATTAATATTACTAGCTCAAAGGATACGTACAATTTAGTGACCACTTGAGCATAGTTCCAAATTGGCTTTCCAGAATGGCTGAATCAATTCATACATCCATCATCAATGAATGTATCATTGCATCTGTCTTCCCATAACCTCACTAATTGTCATTTTATTTATTTATCAGTTTTGCCACTCTAATAGGTATCTCTGAATTGTTTTAATTTAAATTTCTCTAATTATTGATGATTAGGAACATTATTCTTTACATTTGGAAGTTGATAGCTTGGCTTTCTTATTCTTTTTCTTTCTTTCTTTTTTTTTTTTTTGCAAAGTAGCTGTTAATATTTTTTCACTCTTTATCTATTGGATAGTGACTGCCATCACATATATGTGAACTCATTCCTTATGTATCTTAGATGTTGGGCTTTTGTTATAGACTTAATGCATAAATTCTCCCCCCATCCCAGTTAACTATTTTTCTTCTAATCTTCATTACACTGATTTTATTTATACAAGACTTTTCACTTTTATGTGTAACTCTCCTAATACTTTTGATTTTATGTGGTATAATCCTTTTTATCCCTTGTTTGGTTATGAATGGTCACGAATCCAGAGGTATGAGCATCATTTATTCTTTTTTCTCTAGTTTGTTTATGATATGAGATTTTAGATCTTTAAAATATTGCTCTTGCATAAATTGTTCTCATTCTGTTAAATTCACTATCAATCTCAATTGTTGCCATGTTTCTTTGAAAACACCCCCTTTTTTGTTTCTTTTTCACTCATGCTTTATTCCTTCAATTTCTTTTTTTCTTGTCTTATTACTATGGCTAGCATTCTTTTTTGTACAATATTGAATAGTAATGGTGATAATGGGAACTTGTGCTCTACCTCTGATCTTATTGAAAAGTTCTTTCTAGCTTACCCTCATTTCAGATAATGCTGATTCTTGGTTTTAGAAAAATATTATTTATCATTTTTAGGAAAGCTCCATAAATTACTGAGCTTTCTAGTGTTTACAGGAAAGGATATTGAATCTTGTCAAAAGATTTTTCTGCATCTATTGACATAATCACATGATTTTTGTTGGTTTTATTATTAATATGGTCATTTTTGTTCATGTTTTACTAACATTAAATCAATCCCACATCCAGTTAATTCTAGTGTATGATCTTTGTCAATATTTTTAATAAAATTATTGTTTCTAAGATTTGTTCTTGGGCTTCTTAAAGACTCATTTTTTCCTCTGTAGGATCATATTTAGTTTTTCCAAATAAATTATTCTTGTTGTGTTGCAAATCTAGAGGTTTTTGCCTTCTGGAATATCTCTGCTTCATTAGAGTATAAATAGGTAATATTTATATAACACTTACTATGTGCCAGGTACTATACTAAGTGCTTTTCAATTATTATTTTATTTAATCCTCACAATAACCCTGGGAAGTAGATACTATTACTAATCTTTTTTTTTTCATTGAGGAAACTGAGGTAAATGGAGGGTAAGTGATTTGCCCAGCATCACACAATAAATGTCTGAGATCAGATTAGGACTTCCTGACTCTAGGCCCAGTGCTATAGCCATTGCCTCATATGGTTTCCTGACTGTGACTTTTCAGTCTTGAATTCTTCTGCATCCTGGTAAAAAAATTTTTTTCTTTCCTGTGGGAGCTCTGGATTTTGATTAAAATATTCCTGAATGTCTTCATTTTTGATTTTTTCAGGAAGTAGCTACTGAGTGCTTTCATTTTCCAAATTGACCTCTAGCTCTAAAGAATCAGACCAGTGATTCTTGTTATATCTCCTCAGTATTTCCTCCAGATCTGTTGTCTTTGCTAAGACTGCTCACTTTTTCTTCTAATTTTTTAGCTTTTTGACTTTCTAATATTTCTTGGTATCTCATAGAGTCATTAGCTCCTATTTAATCAATTCTAATTTAGGAGTAGTTCCTTTCTTGAGTAAGGTTTGTACCTCTTGTTTCAAGTTGTCAATTTTTATACCTTTTTTCTATAGTACTTATTTCTTTTTCAACTTTTTCATCCACTACTTTCATTTGTTTTTTTTAAAATAATTTTTATCACTTGACTGAATCTTAAGTCTGGACATTTTCACTGTTTTTTTCTCCATGTCTGGAATTCCTTTCCTCCTTATCTCCATCTTCTTGGTTCCCTGGCTTCCTTCAAGTTCCAGCTTCAATCCCACCTTCTATTCTCTGTTGTTTCTGATCCCTCTTAATTCTTTTGCCTTTCCTCTCTTGATGATTTTTCATCTATCCTGTGGATAGCTTTTCTTTATGTCATTTCCCTAATTAGGCTGTGAGGTCAGGGATGACCCTTTGCCTTTCTTGGTGATCCCAGTGCCTAAAACATAGGAAGGACTTGTTTATTGACTTGATTTTACTTGAGATGTCTTTTTTTTTCTTTAATTACAGAAAGATAACTCATTCTTCCTCAGTTTTTTTTAGTGGTAAAATGGGGATAATAATAATACTTAAGTTGCAGGGTCATTGTGAGGACCAAATGATATTTGTAAAGTGCTTAGTGTAGTGCCTGTTACATAATAAATTTATCTAAATGCTAGCCACCATTATCATCATCATTATTCAGAATAATACTCTCATGTACAATCTTTTTTGCCTACATTGTATTATGTAAATACAAATGCCCATTTTATTTATTGTTAATTAAGTTCTTCTAACAACCAAAAAAATCAATAGTTTTTGGCAGGGGATTTGAATGCAGAACACTCAATGAAAAACTGATGGATGTTTATTGTGAAAAATTGATGTATGTTTATTTTCTGTATGACATTTTCTATGGTAGCCAACTACTGGCAATTCTAGCTTTGGTAAACATGAGGAATTAAACTGCAGACATTCCTTCCCATAATTTATTCTGAGAAAGGATTTACATGCTTTACCAGACTGCCCAAGGGATCTACCCAAAAAACAAAAGGTAAGATCCTCGATCTATTTTATATAATTTTTCAACTACCTTCCCTCCCCCTTTTGATGATGGCCACAGGGTCCATTGGGGTATTTAGAGCTCTTTTCTCTTCAGCTAAAAGACACTCATGCTGTGCTGGCTGTGCTGATTTCTGTGATATTTCCTTATGGTCTGTTTCTAATGTATTCTAGGCCTTTTCTTTGTTATTCCTGGGTCTCTTCTGCTTTCTGTGCTCTTTTCTATCTCAGATGAGTCCTTGATGTCTGACCCAAAGCAGAAATTCTCAACCTGTTTGGTACTAGGACTCCTTCACACTGTTAAAATTATTGAAGACTCCCACTCTCAAGAACTTGTATTTATATGGATTTTATTTATTGCATTTTGCTATATTAAAATTAAGATGTCTTAGTATTATTATGAAAAAAGTTTTGAACTCATTGACCCTCCCTACAAGCTCCTGAGGGACTTTCAGGGATCTCAGACCACATTTTGGGAATTGCTAATTTATAATAAAATAGAAACTTGCTAGTGGAAGTCAGAAAAACAATTCTCAGTGTTGTGTGAATGATGAAGCCAAGTAGCAAGAAGGTGGTTCTATCTACCTTTCATAAGGAGTCGCGTTCAAGGATTCTATGCCAGTTATTTTGGTCATTGCTTATGGTCAGATGAACTATTTTTGTTTGTTTTATTTTTTTAAAAATGTTTTTATTTTTTTGTTTGTTTTTAAAAGTGTTTTTTTATTTATTTTGATTTATTTTTTAAGGTAGGCCCTGACTTGGATTCCAGCAAACTGCATTATCTTATTTTTTCTTACTTACAAAAAACAGATTGTAACAAGAAAGACAACAGACACCTCTAAATGCATAAAGTTATTTATTTAAGTATACATTTAATTTTGAAAAATATAAATGCTAAAATATCTCATCTTCTTCATCTCTTGATTCCATAAAAGTCACAAATAGAAAGCATCATAAAACTGTAAAATACTATAATGTTATAGGAATTTCATGTTTTATATTGGAAAAAATTATCATTAGTATATTGAAATGTTTTCTGCTCTTTTTTTTCAATTTGTTCCAGCACGTTGATCTACTTCATTTAAAATAAAAAGAAGCATCATTTCTCCAAAGCTAATAAAGACTTTTAAGAGAATAAAAATAAGAGTATCTGAAAGTGCGTATCGATTCCAAAGTCATGTATATGGAGATGCATTAGCCAAGAAAATGGCTAGAAGGTGAAAAAAAGTGGCAAGTATTCATTCACCCTTTTCACATTGTAGGTCTGGGACAAAGTTATTTCTGGCTCTGAAAGTTTGACTGGATGACTTTAGCCCTGAGTTTGTATCTCTTTGCAATATTTGCCAAGGAAGTAAGTATCAGAAGCTTGCATTTTGGTATGCTCCCATGGAGGACAAAGTAATGAGCTGAGAAATAAACCATACCCCAGATTTCTGGTCCAAGCATATTTGGACTGGTTAGCATATTTTGCTTAAGTTGGTGGTTCTCCTCCCCCCCTAAATGTCAAGGCTGAAACAAAGTATAATGAATTTCTAGATGTAAAAAAATCCCAGGATTCTCCTGATAGTCAAATATCACATAAGAGACCACTGGGTGTTTTCCAATAACCTGAAGGCACCAGGTTTTCCATTCATGAGCTAATGCCAAAAATATCTGATAATGCAAGAAAAATCCCAGGCTCCAGCAACAAAGAAATTGAGTTGTGTGAAGAGAAATCCAGAAATCTTTGTCCCATCCCCAAACAATGCCAACTTCTGCATAAGAGAACAAATATTTCTCTTTTTAAACATAGAATTCAGCAGTCAATACATTTCAAGTACTTAAACATGGTTCAAACTCCTCGGAAGACTAGGTTTTTCTGGATATTGATCACAAGCTAACTGCCAATAAAATACTTATGCTCTAAGTGTTTGTTGGTGTATTGCATGGACATATGCATGTATATATGTATGTTGTACACACATGTATAAACATGTATACTCTTAGAATTATATTTAATATCCAATGCATCAAAGTCAGGCTGTTGGGTTTCCCTCCTCTTCCCTCAACCCCAATAAAATTGTTTTCACTTCTTTCTTCACAAATAAAATGGTATGATTGTTTGCCCATCCTCTCGTTCTCCTCCCCCCCAGCTGCTTCAAATGATAAGAGAGTATGGGAAGACCAACAGAATACCAGGATTTAGAAGATACTTTACAATGAATCTGATTTTCAAGCAATGAGTTTTGTTAAGAAACTGGTACAAAGCCAGATGTGTCAGGTTTGACTGCCTTTCTCCCTACAATACAACAATGCATCTATCACAAAGGGACTTGGTTTATCTACATTTATCCAGCATCTCACTAATAAACACTTTTAATTTACTCACTGTCTGGTATTTGCTTCTAGCAACTTAAATCATCTGGTACTCATTATCTACTTCCAATGGTGCTAGACATTGTGAGAATTACTGGGTTTCATCATGCAAACTCACCAAGGCTGTATCTAACCAATAACATGACAGCCCAGCAATTTGCTGCATTTACTAAAACAGATTATTCAGTAAAAGCACAAGCAATCCAGCAGCTCTGCATGTATAGACATAGACTCTTTCATTATAGTGACCTCTTCTTTGAAAAGAATGTCTTTAAAATTTCTTTTAAGGGATATTAAGATGAAGAAAGGGTTGGATTTTTTTCCCTAAGAAATAAAAGCAGAGTGTTCTCTTTTTATATCATCTATGCTAACTTTTTTCTTATTAAAAATCAGTTTTAGTATCTAATTATAGGCATATAGTACAAACAGTCTTTGCCATTAAAGACGCAGAAGTGACATGTAAATCTATGTCAATGGCTGGAATTTCTTATTTGCCAATGGTCTCTTTCCATCATTTGGGAATTCTCTGAAAGAACTAAAGATGGCTTCCAGTTTAGAAGACTACACATAGGCTCCAGGACAACAGGGATCAAATCTTCCCAGGACCTAACCTAATGTTATGGTCACTACAGGGCATTTGTCAACTTAAACTGATGGTCAAAGAAGGCCACATTCTTATAATCCAGATTGCTTAAAAAACAAGGATCTGTAATATATCAAAAATTTCTTATGGTGATTTATTTTAAACATTTAACTGAATGTTTCTTTCAATGATAGAGGGAAGAAAGCATTCACAGATGTTGGGCTAGGGTGGGGGAGAAAGGAACCTAGATAAATATATTTTAATTAGTGGTTGTAAAGGTAGTGATCATTTTAAATGTGCAGCCAAAATTCAACATGTGAGGTCTCAGCACCATAAAAAGGTACTTTCTCCATTAATTTTCAAAAATAAAAAACTCTTAGAGGTCATAACTAAATCCATATTTTATACTGGATTTCACTGTTAAAGCTATTTGGTACTAGAAAGGTAGCAAATATTTCAGGATGAGAGCTGTTTTGAATGTGGTCTTTTCACAAGCTGTGTTTTTCAAAAGATATTCCCATTGGGACAGTCTTCCTAATCAAGTTTGTGGTATTGGAATGGGACCTACAATGCAACAGGTATCACAGAACTAAAGCCAATGTTTTCCTTCTGGTCCCAGTCCTCCCCTCCCTGTTTATTACAGTGTGTATGAATCACAAATGTGGTTATATGACTCTTAGATTGTAGACATTTAAAAATGTTATGTCTAATGCACATTCACAATATATAATGCAAACTATTAAAATGATATGCTTAAAATGCCATGCTAAATTTGATGACTAAATGCCCAATTTCCATTATGTTATGTTAATTTAGAAACATATATACAAAACCCAACTTTAAAAAGATCCCAATCACAAATGATATTCATCTTGCTCCTTGAAAAAAATCCAAAACAGTGTCTATGTACAGTGTATGGTAGCTACACTTGTATACTTGCAGATCAGCTCACATGGGCATGGAGACCTGTGGACTTTTCATGAGCCTTATGAAACATTTCATCAGTAATGGTGACAGGTAACTGGGAAATAACATGTATCTGTCCACACTGGCCAGAGAGAGGCTCCTCGCTCCAATTCTTGAATAATTCTGTCAATTATGAGTCAGACCCACATTTTATGGAAACTGGTAGGTAAGGCTCAATAACTCCTTCACTTGCCAACATTCCTTCTCTTTCTATCTTTGCATGCAGGTTTGGCTACATGCAGAATACATCCATGAACATACATAAAAACACAAGGGTTTTTATGTGAAAGAATTCTAAAAAAAATACTGCATAGGATATCAACATGAAAATACAATCACATCTGTGAACTATTACCAGTCAGTACATTATTAATTGCCATTACATTTACTATATTCTAAAACCACAAAGTAGTTAACTGCCCCCCCATCTCCCATCTCCTTCATAGAACTTTAAACAACAACAAAAAAAGAAGAAAGAGATGAAAAGAAAAATTAATGCTTTAGAAACAGGGTGCTTATTATCAAATCCAGCCCCATGACTCGTCCTGGAGATAGTGTGCATGTGTGTGTTTATGTGTACAAAAATCACATTATTTACAATACATTGTTTTTACAGAAAGCCTGGCAGCTACAGATAAGAGGTAGAACTACTCAAAACTATGTTTCCTGCTGCAGGAAAAAATTCATTTTCTTTACAGTAATTTTTTAAAAAAAAGTTTAAAAAATTGACAAACAAAATAAGTTGCAGGTTAGGCCCCCATAATTTAAACAACAAAATCTAGGAAGAAAAATATTCTTCAAAAGAGTCAACAGATAAGCCCATTAGAGGATTTAAAAAAAAAAGGTTGCATAGGAAATGGGACTTCCAAAACATGCTACAATATTGGCCAGAGTATCTCTGTGCAGGGAGTGAAATTAGTACCTTTAGCTTGCCTTCTCTTCAGACTATTAAGGAAGAGCTCAAGAGCATGGGATAATGAGGGTAGCAGCATTTTTTAGGTGTGAAAATCTATGTCAAATCTATATCAGCAAAGACACTGAATTCATCTGAAGGTCACTGAGGCTTGGTTCAATTAGTCAGAACAACAAGCAAGCAAACATAGCTCTTCAATTAAAGTTGTCAGTCATCTTGATGCTTTAATAGAAGTTGTTACAAAATCCTTTTTAAAAAATTCATTTGCAGCCCCTGGAAAAAAATGGAGAAGAATGGTGGTAGTGATAGTGGTGGGAGATTGTGTGTAAGTGTGTGTGTGCGCATGTATGTGTGAATTGGGTGTGGGGGAACTACCAAAATATGGGAAAGAAAACAGGAAAATTCTTCCAGGAAAATTCATTGTTTAAAAATGCGCTCTTGTCTCAATTTTCCCTACACAGGATAGAAGCAGAGGGCACTGGGATATTTGGCTAGTGACAAAAAAAAAAACAAAAACAAACCAAAGAAAACATCATCTTCCACACCAAGAAAACAATTCAGTGTTAAGAGACAAACAGGTTACAACGTAGTTTCTGTTCCCTTGCTCCTCCAGAAATAACCATCGTCTTCAGGTTCAAGTTCTATTAGAATTTGAGGCACAACTTTGACTGGAGTTCTAGGAGGGCTAAATGGAAAAAAATCAACAACAACAAATTGATTATAAGTAAGTCACCCATCATCTTCTATACACAGGAATTGATCATTAAAGAGAAAACAGCATCTGCTGTCTCCCATTTCATATCTTTTCCCACTTTTGAATTCTTTTGGAGTAATTACTAATTTCTCAAGGCTGAAGTAGGAGTAGATAGCAGTGAACTCAGGGAAAATCCTGAAAAGTGCCACAGAGAATAAAGGGAAAAACCCAGCAGAAATGTAGCTACTACTGGAATCTTTCAACATAAATTTTCATCTTTTAAACTATCTTTCTAGATAGTGTCTAGATAGACACTCAGAAGTGTTCTGAGATCAGAAGTCATGTCAAAGTCGTTTATTAAAAACCTAACAAGTATCAGGTACTATGGTAAGTATTGGAAATACAGAGAGATAATTTTAAAGAACTGGCTTTCTAGTGGGAGAAGATTACATATAAGAGGAATCTGAAAGGGAGTAGGGAGAGATGAAGCCAATGGAAAGGTGTCATCCATTGGTGAATATAGAAGTTGCTATCATGAAGCTCCAACCCATAACTTGTTTTTGAGTGTGCTCTTTAAATTGATGGATGACAACTCTGATATCACAAGTCTGAACACTGACTCAGGACTCTGAAGTCATGGAGCTGGGAGATCCAAAAGAAGCATATTCAGAATCATTATTCTCACCAACAGAAGCTGAGCACACACTGATTCTTGGACTACTTAGTTATTATCTGAGAAAGATTTAGAACAAGAAGTTCTGCTCAATAACCTGTGCTTTTACCACATTTCTTGGGGCAGATATCCCATGGCACTGCCAAAAAGAAAAAAAAAAGGCAAAAAATACTGTGCTGCTTTTTACCTTGGTATCCCAAGCGACTCAAGGAAAGGAATTTTATCAGCATGATGTGTGGCGTTCAAGGAATGTTGGTGATTTTTCTCCTGGAAAAGATTAAACAAAAGTCATAAATAACAGATCTTTGGGGGAAAGCATATTATTTGACTGAAAATGAAAATATTAGCCAAAGAATAAACATGAAATCTGCCTCTCTAACCCCCAATGTTGACAGCAATTCATTTTAGTCTCTCACTGATGTCTTCTTCACAAAAGGAAGGGTAATGGAGATGAATTTGTGAAATTAAAACTTCCATTTAGTTGTCTTAGTATAATCTAAATAGCAGGATCTGAAAACATAACCAATTTATCTTATTACCCTAAAGCACAGAGGTCTTGTAAGGATTTTTATTATGAGACTCAGATAAGTTTGAGGCCAAATGTCAGAAGAAGAAATATAATGGACATGGAAGAAACATCACAAATTAATTTCCTAGCCATTCCTTTGCAATAACTTGTGTTCTCCCTCTGTTTTAATATACTGATTTTTGGAATGGTAGAAATGTTTAGAGATACTCACTGATCTTTATCAGATAATAAATTAAATATAAATAACAATAATAATATTATCAGATAATAATATCAGATAATAAATTAATCAGCAAACAGGATCTAATTTTTGTTTGGCCTCAACAATTCACAAAAGTGACAAACTTATTAAATAAGATATGACTTCTAAAAATAAGATCCTTTCCATCAACCAAAAACTCAAACAGATAATGCTTGGTATTATTTAGCTTCTGAATGGGATCTCATAAGGTGGGATATCTTTTGGACTCAATGGTACATTACTGAGCATTAGTTTTTAATCTTTCTTGGTAATTTCTTATTAAATTAAAAAAGTAATCATTGCCACATACACAATACAAATGTCTGTCCTCTTTTCTCTATGAACTATGAGAATGTATTCAAGTACATTGATTGATCTTAAAGAATAAATTCCCTACCATAGAAAATTTATGTAAAGAAAAAAGAAACAAGGAAGAATTTTACAAAAGATATGAAAAAATGCTCAGGGTATATGTTGAGGTTTTCTCTTTTTCAAAACAATCTGTTGCTTCTGTTATAACTGTTCCATAACATGCTATGAAATATTAAACTCTAGTCATCAAGTCTTAACATCAATGGGAGTTGGAAGTAATGAACAATCATGGCTGAGTGATGAAGATCTAGGGAAAGGATTCTTAACGTTTTTGGTTTCATGAATTGCTTTGGTAGTCTGTCGAATCCCATGAACCCCTTCTCAGAATACTTCTCAAAATAAAATTTGTAAAATTACAAAAGAAATAATCATATTGAAATAAAGCTCTCTCCCATTCATATTCATGGACAAGAAATTAGAAATCCTTAATCTAGGGTATTTTCTAGTAGTGGAAGTTGGCTAAGAAATGTCAAAGGTCATCTGTGATGACTGATCCATTTCCATACAGGTTTCTTCTCAATCAAAAGGTACAGAACAGTTCTAAAAAGAGATGGTTTTCAGCAGAAGAATTTTTAAAATTGAGACAAATGCCTCTAACTTTGATTAAAAGTAGTGTGCAAATGTTTCATAATTCTCATTTTAATTGGTGATTCAAATTAATCAGTGCTTTTCATCTAAGCAATTTGTTAATAGTGATGAAAAGACCCATGACATAGAACTCTAGAGTCAATTGGACAACCAATTAGACCTAAGGGAAACAAACAGTAACAGTGATGTTGCAGCATAAGCAACTACTTTAATAATAAATGGTTGAAAGAGAAATCACTTTGGTACCATGGTTAGCAGCAGATAGAAATGAGAGGTGTTTGAAGAATCCAAGAGAACACTAGCAAGCAAAAAACAAGTTTTTAGTTGCTGGGGAAAGGCTGTTAAGGGAGCAACAAGGGGAGTAAAAAAACCTAGGTCTTTATAGTTGTAAATATTCTTTTTTTTTTTTTTTTTTTTTTTTTGCTTTTTGCTGAGGCAATTGAGGTTAAGTGACTTGCCCAGGGTCACACAGCTAGGGAATGTTAAGTGTCTGAAACCAAATTTGAACTCAGGTCCTCCTGACTTCAGGGCTGGTGCTCTATCCACTGCGCCACCTAGCTGCCCCTGTAAATATTCTTTTAAAAATCGATAAAACAGGGCAAAAAAAGGAAGGGAAGAAGAACTGCTTTGCATTTAATTTTACTCCCTCCCCCCATGGTAGTATTAGTTTCAAGCAGGCATGAACTAAGTTAAGGTTAGTTCTACTCACTGTCAGCAGGTTTGCTGTCACTTAGGAAAGGCTGTTGTTCCATGATGTCCATTGGAATTTTAATACTTGGAACTTTTTCGGAGTAAGGGCAGTCAGACTGTGGATGAAATGTGGGAGAGGTCTTAGAATACTCTAAGCACATCGTCCCCCCACAGGATTCTATCTGCTGTTTGTGTAGAGTCACTAAGAAAATAATGAATGTTACCATTTTTTTTTCTCAAAATATGTTTTCCCCATCCTTTGGGCCATAGGGGCCAAAGTCAAATCATTTTTGAAACTTTTTTCCTTTATTAACCCACACTTGTATATAAAGGGGGGAAAAACTCCACAACATATCCCATTGATTCTATTGTCTCTGTGAGTTTCAAAGTAAGGCATGTCTCCCCCCCTCACAAGCTAATCAATCCATAGCATTGTACCAAGTTACATACATACATATATAAATCAATAAACAAATGAATATATAAATAAATGGAAATATCTTCTTAGGAAACTTCACAATAATGCAGAAGACAAGAGTAGCTACTGGGAATCAAAAAGTGACACAGTTCTTGACTTCAAGAGGCTTAGATAATATATGTATACAGACACATGTAATCTACAGAAAGACATAATTGGGAAGGACAATTAGGTTTTCACACAAAATGTTCCAAAAAAAATTGAGAATATCAGGCACTTTCAGACAGACAGACAGAAAGTCCACAAAGAAAGTGGTGGCTGACCTGAACCTTGAAAACAATAAGTGAAATGTAATGATAAAGAAGCAATATAGAGCCAACTAGGAGGTACAGTGTCCTCACTGCTGGACTTGGAGGCAGAAAGACCTGAATCCAAGTCCTGTTTCAGACACTCTCTAAATGCATGTTCTTATCATATGCTCTAACGGTATACCTCTCTTGATCTCAGTTTCTTCATCTCTAAAATGGAGAATCAAAGGAAATAATATGCATGTAGTGCTAGCAGGCTACTTTAGAACATTACAGGCCCAAAGGACAATAACCTAGGGAAATGTAGGGAGCTGAAAGAGAGCATTTGAATTCAGAGTGCTGCTCTAATACAGTTTGTATGGAATGTATCTTGCATAAAAGGTAGACATGTGAAAAAAGACTGAAAAGGTTGGAGTCACTCTTAAAGGCCAGGCCTTAAATGCCAGGGTAAATTTGAATTTGAAAATAGGTCTAAGATGAAAAAAAAATACAACTTATTCATTCTCTGAGCTACCAAAGCAGTAATGTTTATATTTTATGTCAGAGGAAATTTGGACCCAAGTAAACAAAGAAAAAAATAATGTATCTTGACATAAGGGCTACGGCTCACTCTAAATAAAGAAATGAGCAAAGGGTGCTGGAGTCAGCTCATACTGCTTTATGAGAACTGACTGTTAAATTTCTAGATCTTTCCAGAGCATTTAGATTTTGGAAATTGGCAAATGCTACAAATCAGGGCTTGGTTTATTGTCTGCACTTAAAGAAATTATGCAGAAAATGTTAATGATGCAGACTAAATTCAAAAGTGTGTTCTGCATACATTTCTTCTCCCCTCACTCTCAGATCTGGTTGTTAAACATTTACCAGCACACAACTGGGAGTGAGCAAGCACATTCACAGGAAACTCAAAAGGATAATGGCAGCAGCCCCAAATTCAAGAAAGTTGTGACTAATAGGATTGGCTCCACTCCCCAATTGGGGCATACTTGCCAGGAATTCACGTCAGCACAGAAGTAGCTAAACACAGAGAAAGCTACCCACTAGCCACATTCTGACAAGCCCCTTTAAAAATGGCAAAGAGACAGAATAAAGGGAATACAGCATAATATATTTATTTTAGGTTCAAAGCATCCCAAGATGCTTTAAAATGTCAGGTTCTAAATGTTCTCAGACTAAATATGAAAGACAGAGACAGAGAGACAGAGAGAGAGACAAAGTGACAGAGAGAGACAGAGAGATAAGAGGGAAACAGAGATAAGAGAGAGAGGAAGAGAGGGAGGGAGGGAGGGAGGAAGGAAGGAAGGAAGGAAGGGAGGGAGGGAGGGAGGGAGGAAGGAAGAAAGGAAGGAGGAAGGAAGGAAGGAAGGAAGGAAGGAGGAAGGAAGGA
>JAJPUD010001737.1:0-11378 GCA_023553655.1 Myrmecobius fasciatus | reverse complement strand
GAAGGAAGGAAGGAAGAAAGAAAGAAAGAAAGAAAGAAAGAAAGAAAGAAAGAAAGAAAGAGGGAAGGAGGGAGGAAGGAAGGAAGGAAGGAAGGAAGAGAGGAAGGAAGGAAAGAAGAAGGGAGGGAGAGAAAGAAAGAAAAAAGAAAGGGAGGGAGGGAGAGAGGAAAAAAGAAAGGAAGAAAGAAAGAAAGGAACAAAGGAATGAAGGAAGGAATGAAGGAACGAAGAAAGGAAGGAACAAACAAAGGAAGGAAGAAAAAGAAAGGAAGGAAGGAAGGAAGGAAGGAAGAAAAAGGAAGAAAGGGGAGGGAGGGAGGAAGGAGGAAAAGAAGGAAGGAAATCATAAAATTTTAGAGCTAAAATAACCCCAGTCCAACCTATGACATTTTAAAAAATCTTTTATCTCCAAGACCTCTCTGACAAATTTGAAGGGCTGATGATATGGCATCATTCAAATATAAATATTTTGTGATGAAACTTTTGCCATAAATGTTCCATCATGATGTGCACAACAATGCTGAAAGAGATCTTAGCAGAACATTGGGTCTACCTCCTAATAGAATTGACCTCAAACCACTTGCTAACTGATCTTTTCCCTAATTATTTTCTGTTTTCAGAAAAGGAGATTCAACAGCCTTCCTTCATAGCATGTGTTCTTTTTTCACATTCTTGAACTCAGAAATTCTTTCATCTTATAACCTTCTATGTCATTTTTCTTTCTCTGAATTTATGATCCCGATCCTCTTCTTTATTCTTACCCTGGCCCCCAAGCCCTCCACCTCAGTTCTTTCCCAGGCTTTCACCCCTTGCAATCCTTAGACTTTCTTCCCTCCCCCATCTTGACCCCTTAGTTCCAGTTCTTCTCTATCCTATCCTCTATTCTCTAAATCCTTGCCCTTTTAATCTATGAATGATCCCACCCAGACAAGAACAGTCTTGAATTACTCCCACAATCCATGGTTTTTATTTCTATTTTTCGTGCTGTTGAAGCAAACTATGATGCTGTGCTGACTCCATCCACTACTGATTTATGTGAACATCATTTCAACTGGGGCCTCATTGCTGTAAGGTAATCTTTTTACATCTCCCTAATTGATTCATTATCCCTCTCACTATAGCAGTTCTTCCAAACTTTTTCATTCCTCTATAAATCTCCCATGACTCCTCCTTCCTTCATTCACTTAGCTGAGAACTTGGATTCATATTTTACTGAAAAAATTCAGACCCTTCATTGAGGTCCCTCTCCATTTCTCCTCATTTCATACCACTTCCATATTTTTTTTCCTCACTATCTCCTCCTTTACCCTAGTCTCTAATTAAGAGGTGTCCCTTCTTCCTAAGGGTAACTCCACTATATGCACATGGGATCTTATTCCATCACATGTTCTCTAGCAAATTTCCTCTCTATAATCTCAAATTTCTCATTAATTTTCAGTCTTTTCCTATCTACTGGCTACTTCCCTACAAGCTGCCTATAAACATATCCATGTCTTCCAAAGTCTTCAAAAAAAAACCCCAAACACCTCGATTCATCAATCCATGTTAACTATCATTCCATATCTTTCTTCTTTGTGGCTTAACAACTTGAGAATAGTGCTTGCAATGGTGGCCTTCCTTTTCTGTCATTTTCTTCCTAACTCTCTGCAATCAGACTTCAGACCTCATTCAACTGAAACTGCTCTGTTCAAAGTTATCATTATTTTCCTGATTGCCAAATTCAATAATCTTTTCTTTATCCTCTCCATTCTTGATCTTTGTCATTGTTGACTCCTCACTTCTGAATAATCTCTTTTCCGAGGATTTTCATGACACTGTTCTCTCATGACTATCTTCCTCTTTGTCTGACTTCATCTTCTTATTCTCCTTTACTGAATCCTCATAAAAGGAATACCTATAGAAAATGAGTATCTTTCAAGTTTCTAACCTGGATCTGTTTCTCTTCTCTCTATATATACTATTTATATATACTATATATGCAATTTAATTGGTGGTCTCATCAACTCTGATGGAGTCAATTATCATTTCTATGTAGGTAATTTTTAGATCTATATCCAGAATCTCCAAATCTCTATTACATTTGGAATTTCAGACTAGATACTGTATAGATATCAAAATTTATCATGAATGCACTGAAAGCACTGTATTTCACCCAAAACCCACCCCTCTTCCTATCTCCTTTATTAACAAGGATACCACCATCCTCTTAGTTATTCAGACTTGCAATTTAGCTGCCACTCATATCATCCCCATAGAATTCACCTGTTACAAAATCCCACAGATTTTATCTTTATAGTGGGAAGAAATTGGATTTTTAGCTCACTCCACTTTGCATCTGCTATTCTGCAATTTCAACTCCATGGAACACCTTAGATACCCTCTGGTATTTTCACTCCACCTCCTCCTTATTTTCCTCCCTCTTTTTATGTGTTGTCTCCTTTAGATCATAAGCTCTGTTTTTTCTTCTTATTTATTACATCCCTAGTACTAAGCACAGTGCCTGACACATAAATTTTTACTGGATTAGACTGTACTTTTCCAGAATCTCTTTCTGCTTCTTTTTTTTTCTTTTGACACTGTTACCACCCTGGGGTAGACCCTTGTTGCCTTAGGTGTGGACTACCAACAACCTTCTATTTGGTCTCCCTGCCTCAGATCTTTCCCTATTCCCATCCATCCTCTGCTCAGCTGTCAGGAATCTTTCCAGAGCACAGGGCTGCCATCCTTCCATTCAGTAAACTTCAGAGATTCTCCTTATTCAGCTCCATTTTCTGGTTGTCCCAACATAATCCTATCTTCTTAGGAAAACTAGGTGGTACCATGGATAGAGCTCCAGACCTGAAGTCAGGAGAAGCTTAGTTCAAATTCAGCGTATGATACTTATTAGCTGTGTGACTCACTCAACCCTGACTGCCTCAAAAAAAGAAATCCTATCTTCTCTGAGAAGCCTTTTCTGGCCTTCTTAATGCTAGCATGTTCCTTCTGAGATTGTGTCCCATTTACCAAGTATGTATCTTGTAAGTAGAGTTGTCAGGTTATTATTTACTTCATTAGACTATAAGTGCCATGAAAACAATCACTAGTTCTGTCTTTCCTTATATCCCTACAGTTTGGCTCAGTGCCCGGCACATAGTAGGTGCTGAATAAGTGCTTGCTAACTTGGCTTCTCTTGATACCCCACCATGGTATAACATAAATTGTATTTCCAGAATGATGTTTTTTTTTAAGGTCCAGCATTATAATCTTGAAGAATATACTTAAGACTATTACAACCAGAGATTTGTTTTTAACTAAGTTTACATAAAATTAATCCTACCTCATCCCGCACTCATTGACAGCCCATTAGAGCTAGATAAAGTCATTCCTTCTTATTCATCCATGGGCAAAGTGAGCAGAAACTCAATGATCTCTTTTGTAATGAATTCATATACGTATGAATATATATGATAGATATACATGAGAGATAGAGACTGCAAGAAAGACGAAGACAGCAAGAGAGTCAGAGACAGAAAGAATTAATAGAGACACAGAATAAGACAGTATGAGAGAGACAAAGAAAAAGAGAGATAGTAATAAAGACAGTAAGAGAGAGAGAGAATTAACAAAGAGACACACAGAATGAGACAGTGTGAGAGAGACAAAGGAAAGAGCGAGATAGTAATAAAGAGAGTAAGAAAGAGTCAGAGACAGAAAGAATTAACAAGAACCCTTTCTTAGTCCTCCTAAATCTTAGAGCCTCCCTTCTAAACTTATCCTGTCAATATCTTGTTGTACATAGTTATTTGCCTGTTTCTCCCCCATTAAACTGTGAATTCCTTAAGGGAAGATACAGGCTCTGTCCTTCTTTGTATCCTCAGCACTTTACCTGGCACACAGCAGAGGCTTAATAAATGCTTGTTGACTTGATTTGACTTGGCACATCTATTTATGATAGATAAATCAATTCATTCCTAGAAGAAAAACAATCATTTCTTTCCCAAACATTTTGAGGAGCTGTTAGGATAAACTGCATGTTTTTCTTTTGAGTGTTTCTTAAACAAAGCCTAGTTCCAGACTGCCTAATTGCAGTGACTAAACATTCCTTATGGAGCATTGGCAGCTCTCTGAGATGGTCTCCTCCAGTAGCAAGAGAATGTTACAAAAGACAGCAAGGGACAGAACAGCTTGGTCTATACCACTGATCCCTGCATCTACTTTTAAGAAAATACAGGTTCAAATGTTCTTTATTCCTCATTAAATGATAACAAAATCTCAACTCAGTTGGCCCCAGTTGATCATAAACTACAAGGGAAATCATTCTCAAATGAATTTTGAAGGATAGGCTATTTAAATATATGAATAGATAAAATTCATTGTGCTAATAACTACAGTATATAGGGTATCCCAAAAATATTAGTGAAGTTTTAAATATTAAAAATTTCTGAAGTATAACCATCTTTTAAAATTATCATTTGAAAGTTAAATTATTTAAATTTCTTTTATATTTGCTTGGTTTTGCAAATTTTGTAAAATGAAATTTTCATTTTAACAAGATGGGCCATCTTGTTGTTAGGCACTGTGTGAGCAACAGTTTCTAAATAAACTAAATAAACTTTCTCAGTCCAACATATTAGTAGTGGACATCCCCTTGGTCACTTGTTCTATCTATATTAAGTATTCTTGTGAGAGTTATGTCAAAATTGTCACAAATTCATTGAAACCATATTCCTTATATAATCTTAAGGCCAAGATTACAAATGAAATCATTTCAGTCACTGAAGAGCAAAAAGTCCCCAGCTTGCTTGAAGTCCCAACTAAAATCCCATCTTTTAATAAAGCCCTCCCTAGCACCTTTTAGTTCTAGGCCTTTCCCTCTATTTTAATTATTTCCATTTCCACATATATGTGCACATATATATGCATGTATATAGATATGTACACAGAAGAGGAAGGCATATATGTGTGTATGTGTAGATCATATGCCATTATCTGCTTTGACTATTGGCCTCCCTGGTTTCCATTAAGTCCTAGCAAAAATCTTATCATTTACTGGAAATCTTCCCCAATCTCTTTTAATTCTGATATCTTCCATCTGTTAATTATTTTCTATTTATTATCCTATTTACTGGAAATATTCCCAAATCTCTTTGTGTGTGTGTGTGTGTGTGTGTATACATATTTATACAGTTATCTTGCTATACAAGAAAAATCGGATGTATGAGAAAAAAAACCTGAGAAGGAAAACATAATGCAAGCAAACATCAATAGAGAGCATGAAAATGTTATATTATGGTCCACTCTCAGATCCCATAGGCCTCTCGCTGGATGTATATGGCTTTCTTCATCACTGAACAACTGGAACTGGTTTGAAACATCTCACCCAATCTCTTTTAATTCTGATATCGTGCCTCTGTTAATTATTTTCTATTTATTATCCTATTTACTGGAAATCTTCCCCAATCTCTTTTAATACTGATATCTTCCCTCTGTTAATTATTTTCTATTTATTATCCCATTTATCTCCTGTTTTGAATATATTTATTTACAAAGTATCTTCCCCATTAGATTGTAAGCCCCTTGAGGGCAGGGAATGTTTTTTGCCCCTTTTTGTATCCCCAGTGCTTAACACATATTAGGTGTTCAATATATGTTTATTAATTAATTAATCAATATGGCATATATATAAACTTTTTGTACACATACATATATATGCATATATATACATATGTGGATATGTGTATGTATCTACGATTTCAATAGTATCTGAAGAAATCCCTTTTCACCATTGCAGATTAACAATTCACAACTTAAAGGAGGCTAAGTGATTTGGCCAGAATCACATTACCCAATAGTTATAAGAGACAGAGTTTAAACACTATTCCATGCTACCTCTCATATTTCATTATATTAATATCATTATAGCCAGAGATTACAATTCCTAAGAGTTTACCCTTTAGTTAATCATTAGCAACAAATACTCATTAAAGGCGTACTATATATGAGGAGCTTAAAGACTAAATTAATAATAACAAATCAAATGCCTTTAGAATGATATCAAACAAAGAATAACAATGACGAAAAGGAAAAGAAAAGAAACTGAATGCTGGGTAATAATAAGGACCAAACTCATCTTCAAGAAAAAAATAAGAAAATGCATCTCCTTCCCTTCTTTGAACAAGTGGGCACCTATGGTGTGTGTCTTACACAGGTATGTGTATATATACATGCATGTGTGCATATACACAGGTATTTGTAGATATATATGGATTATATACACATATGTGTGCTTGCATGTGTATATATATATATATACATATATACATATGTATGTATGTGCATATACTCCACTGTCATTCTAGGCTGATAGGCAGATTAATTTTTCTCAATCACCTTTTTTTTCCTCTTTTCTAAAAATGACAGTACATGGCTTAGAGGATAATCCTACTCATCTAAAACCAACCATGACAATGACAAGAGATTGAATATCATGTTCTCAAGATATTTTTTGCATATTCTCAGGAGGGAGATATTTGAAAAAGAAGATCACTTCAAAGCAAAACATATCAATGCAATTTTTTAAAGTGTAAAAGCTTATGTAGCCAAGCAAATCTTATGTTGTGTTTTATATGCATTGACCCCAGAGTCCTTTAACAATATGGTGCTAAAATAAATAGCCATGAAGGTATCCTTGTTGAAGGGGTATAAATTGTAAAGACCCAAAATAAATATGAGAGACAGAGAAAGAGAAAGAGAAAGAGAGAGAGAGAAAGGAAGGAGGAAGGGATGGAGGGAGGGAGAGAGAGAGGAGAGGAAGAG
The DNA here is from genome assembly GCA_023553655.1 of Myrmecobius fasciatus. Lineage (NCBI taxonomy): Eukaryota > Metazoa > Chordata > Mammalia > Dasyuromorphia > Myrmecobiidae > Myrmecobius > Myrmecobius fasciatus. The sequence continues at coordinate 4,583 of JAJPUD010001737.1, read as the reverse complement.
AGAGGGAGAAAGAGAGAGGAAGAGAGAGGAAAGGGAAAAATAGTGAAACAGGAGAAGGGAATCGAGAGTATCCAGTTCTAAGACAAGAAGAAAGACATTTTACAGACTTAGGTAAGGTTTGTGTATTCTTGGTAACATGTTGCCCTCTCTCATGATGGAGAAAATACCCATTTTCCCCATTGGTGCCTTGGCTAGCTTTCCTCTGGAAGGCTGGAAAACTTCTTACATCATCATTGTCACTATCCAGACTGCCTTTCTTCTTTTTCTTTTTCTTCTCATCTTCTTTCTTTTTCTTGTCCTTTTCTGGAATGACATCATCAAGGAAACTGAGGTCATGCTGGGAAAAGAGGTAGTCCATTCCTTTTCTGACAGCTACAAGAGCCAGGATCTGGAACGACAGAGAGAAGGCTATTGAATAAAAACTATAATTGGTGTAATTATCAACAGGTAGTGACGCTGCTGAGAGGTCAGCAGGTTGGGATAGATGGAAGACCTGGCTGGAAGCCCTCCCTCTGGCCCGTGCTAGCTGGGTCACTCAACCTTAGCACTGCCACACAATGACAGATCTTATTCTTTGGGGGAAAAAAGATTTTGATGATAATTTCTCTCTCTCCATTTCCCCGTCTCTCTTATACACACCCACAAGCATACACGCAATCTTACAAATGGCTTTTCTTGTGTTTGTTTGTTTTTTAAATCAAACACAAGTGAAGGAGATAGTTCAGCAGTTCAGCAGCCAGAAAGGTGTGGGAGACAGAAGGCAGATCTGAACTTAACCTTGGTGCTGGATGCAGGGTGCCATTTTCTTGTCAGGAATGGGGAGTCAAGAGAAAATGTGACAGATGAATTTTTGAGGGACTGATTTCCTCTTCCATCATTTGGGGTTCATCAAAGAGGCTTAATAGTTTCACTTTTGAACTATTTGGTTTCTTTCATATTGTGGCAAAAAGATACACTTAGAGCTCCCAGGTTTAGTCTGGAACAGAGACTGAGAGTATGGGATAAAGGCAGCAAGAAACTCAACTGAGGCTCCTATAACTCATCTGATGACCTCAGCAGTACTAGTATTTCCCGCAGCACATATACACATGCACTGTACAGGAAATGCTTTCAGATGATGCTCACAGATCTCAGGACTACCCAGGAAAAGGGAGGTGTGACTCTTTCCAATATAAAAACCACCCAACGTTGCACAGAAATTCCTACCATGACTGGAAAGATAATGGCGGCCACTGTGGACTTGAGGATCCAGAGCAGGGCCAGGCAGAGCACCTGGAGAAAAGTGAAGAGATGGACTCGACGCAGGGGGACATGGCGAAGGTAGATGAAGTCAGGCTGGTGCTTGAGGGGCATCAGAAGCAGCTTCAGACGATCCATGAACTGGCAAGGAAAGGGAGAAGGATGGGACTTTAGCTCAGGGACTAACACACTAGGGCAATGTCACTTAATGCTCATGGAAACTACCTTGACCAATCTACCATCCACAAGCATTTATTAAGCACCTACTGTTTACCAGGTCCTGTGTTAGGAAATGGGAATACAAATATAAGAATGGGATGATCCCTTCTTGCAAGGGGCTTATATTCTAATGGGAGAGACAAGTGCATATACAAATATTATATTTATGTGTGTATATGTATATAATATAATATAAATTGAATAAATAACAAGTGGTTATATATCAGGTAGTGTGAGAGGAAAGACACTAGCAATTGGGGGATCAATAAGAACATCATAAAGAAAAAATGGAACTCTGAGGCAGAAGTAATAAGGGTGTGCCTTCCAAGATGGAACAAAGTCTAGGGGTAAGAGAAAGAGTGAGGGGCAGGAAGGAAGCTAGTTTGCCTGGATTGCATAGTGGAGGAGGAATTTTGTTCTAAAAGGCTGCAAATATAGACTGGGGCCAGCCTATTTAGCTTTAAGAGCCAAACAAGTGAGTTTGAGTTCCACGTGCACCATGTTCTCTCTGAGGGAAAAGAGTCTCTCTGAAACTTCAGTCACCTCTATTTCATCAATTCAGTGAAATGATAATAATCACTGAATGCAAATAAGTCAATATATCATTTTAAGGATTGTTTTATATACATGCTTTCATTTGCTCAACTATAATATTCGCAAGTACCCTGCAATATAATGTATAAAGAAAAGGTAGATAATGTAGTTCAAGGGTGGAGCAGAGAATCTACTAGACTAGACTTCAAGGGATCTAGAAACTAATTCAACATTTTTGTCCCTTAGTTACACATCTCTCATTTCCAAACTTTTGTATAGTCAGTCTTTCATTCCTTAATATAGACTGACACATACTATTTTTCACATTTTCTTCTCTTCTTCTCTCCCTCCCTCCCTCCCTTCCTTCCCCACTCCCTCCTTTTCTTCTTTTTTTTGCTTTCCTTCTTTCCCTTCGCCCTTCTTTCCTCCCTTCCTTCTTTCCATTCCTCCCTCCCTCCCTTCTATCCTTTCTTCTTCTCTGCCTTCCTCCCTTCTTCCCTCCCTTTCTCTTTCCCTCCCTACCTCCTTCCTTCCTTTTTTCCTTCCTTCCTTCCTTGCTTCTTTCCTTCCTTTCTTCCTTCCTTCTTTTTTTCCTTCCTTCCTTCCTTCCATTTCTTTTCCTTCTTTCTTTTTGCTCAAGTTTTTTTGTTAATTAACTTTTTGCTCAAGTTTTCTTGGACAAAACAACTAATAAGGAAATGTTTTAGATGATTGCACATGTATAACCTTTGCAATTTAGGCCACTACTAAAATGGATCAAAACATTCTCTCAACCCACCAGAAAATCAATATATACATATATACATGGTATTTTGATTAGCTCAGGTTGTAGTACTTTGGCATTTTCCCTTAGAGAATCCAGGAGGAATTCAAAAGAACTCAGACAAATCAAGTGTTGGTCTTCAGAGGACATTGAGTCAAGTCAGAAAGTCTATTTGTTTGATATTGAGGGGCATTTATATAGTACTTTAATGTATGCAACATATTTTATATACATTCTCTCATTTGGACTTTTTGGCAACCCTGTGAATTACATAGATATCTTTATACCAATTTTATAGTTGAGGAAACTGTCTTTTTCAGTTTGTCAGCAGGAAAATAAACAAGTTTCTGAGAAAATGAAATCTTAACAAAGCATTTTATCTCTCTCAGCCCTTCTTTGTTGACCCCTGGAATCAGTCAGGAGAAGAAAGATAGTTCTTTAAAAATATCATGTATTGACACTCAGATAAAAAGTTAGAACAAACACAACTTGATCTTTGCTTTAAAAGAAAAGAAAGCATTCATATATACCTTGAGGCCCAATAGCAGAGACAAAAGATTAATTTATACTGTATTAGTCCTTTCACAGGATTAAAATGCATTTTATTGAGTCAAATTCTATATTCAAAGATCCTGGTCACTCATAACTTCCCAAACTTTTCTGGGTGTCATAGAGACCAAAAACACATTCGGGTTTATAGAAGGCCAGCTTGTCATTGAAACTCAAGGAACAGGCTGCTTCTAATACAAAGGATCCCCACAATAAAGGAAACGGCCAGATCCTTTGGCATTCTGACCACCTATGCAGAGCATGTGAAAAACTCCATTCTGGAGCAGAATACAAAAAAAAAAAAAAAGAAAAAAAATACTACAATGGGTTTCTCTCTTATTGGTGACCTGGCCCCTTGCCCAGCTCAATCTGACTCCCAAACCAAACTCATATAAATCCAATGAATGAAGAAAGCAAGAACCATTTTAAGGGGTCCAAATAAATTCCTGTGGTGTTCGGGTAACATGCAGCCTTTTATCATTAAAACACTACTAAGTGCTAAATAAGGCTACAATTAACAAGGTGCCAGAAAGCAATAGAAACACTTCCAATTTCCTGCTGCCAATTAAATTATGCCTTCAGTAAGAAAAAATGTCCCTTATATAATTTTTCCCCAGTGATTTTTTTAAAGTGTTGAGTGGAGAGGAGGAAGAGGATGGAGAGCCAGTTTTGCTAGATTACAAAGAATAGTGTTTCCCTAGCTGATGTCTTAGATTTAAAAAAAACACATAAAAACATTAACTCACTTCTTTTATTTGTGCAAAAGTTTTATCATTAATCAGAGGCCACAAAAGGAGTAAATTGGTACCCAAGAAGTACTCCCTATTCCTATGCTAAGGGCTGTCCATCAGCATTTGGATGTCAGTGGTTCAAGATTCCCTATTGGAGGGCACAATGAAGGGGATGTGTTTCTTTTTGGTGACATAAGAATTACAACTTGGTTGCTTGCCTAGTTCACTGACCTTTATGAACTTCATCTCCAAGAATGTGTGGGTATGATAGGCTTTGTAAACAAGGGCTAAACTTGAAAATGAAAAAAAGAGGCGAGATGAGGAAAATCTGGCTGTTAATGATTACCATTTCCTTCAAAGGTTCTTTACTGGAATACTCATTATCAGAAAGGCACCACATTGCTATGGCAAACTTACCTGCACCCCATTAAGCGATGCAACCCCCATGTACAGGAACACACCATAGAGAACAGGCATAGGAATAAACTAGGGAGAAAGAGTGAGGAAAACAGGGCTCAGTCATCAAGAACAACTTTGTAAAAAAAAAA